>OX439134.1:27806949-27900872 GCA_949318235.1 Ecdyonurus torrentis | reverse complement strand
GAGTGGCAGGCAAGATTGACCTAGGGTCCTGTGAACGTAGCACACACAATTGCTTGGCAAGTGAGCAGAACCTTGTGTTTACATCCACTCGGAAACTGACCTGTCAGTAGTCGATCACCTAAGAAACATTCAAATTAGGTAAAAAAAAATATATATCATATTTAAATTTTTCATAAAATTAAAGTTTGATTTCTTAAAAAAATTATCATATTACTCATTGAAAGCAATGCAAATTTCTGCTGAAATTAAAAAAAAAAAAAAAAAAAAAAAATTGCCAATCAAAAAAAGTTCTGTCTGAGGTTAATCATTAAAGGAATATTCTGTATTCTCTTCTTTGTTGTACAGCTCTGGCCAAAAGTTTGAAAAACGATTTGCATAGGCAAACCCCGCAATAACACACTATGCTATCGTTATGAGAAAACGCAGCGGCCCGCCGCTGCTCCCTGTTCTTAAACTTCTGGCCAGAGCTTGTACCTCTGCACAGCAAAATATTATCCCCAATATAAAACAATGCTATTTAACAATTTGAAAACAACAAATAAATATGGATACTGTATGTGAATGCAACTTTTTAAATTGCCAACACATAAGAAACAAATATTATGTTACAGTATATATGTGTACTGATAGGAACACAATTACAGTCAACCCGGGGTGAAATTGAAAGTGCGGGGTGAAAATTGAAACTCCAATCATGTGCAAGCTTTCACTTTTTCCCTATCTCGCTAGACACAGAGCACTTTGCGTCTGTGATTGGCTTTCAATTTCACCCCGGGTTGACTGTACAAAGGAATGTAAAAGCCAACATTTCAATATATATGGTAATTGTACTAGTTATCGGCAGTTGTGTTTGCTGCTTTTTTATAATACATTGTACTCATTTGAGAGTTTTGAAATATTTACACAAAAATGATTGCTTAAGAATCTCTTTTATGCTAAAATTTCAAAGCCCCTAAAATTAGTGGAAGGTATTTAAAAAAATACAACTGCCGATAACTGCGGCCCTTGCCAATAACTAGTACACTTACCATGTATAAATTTTTTTGACACCCCACTCTACCCACTCTCTATCTTGATCTGTGTTATGATTGTGGCTATGTTGCTACATTTACCATTTTTACATATATACAGTAAACTCGATTTTGTGAAATGCACAGTAAGGTCTGCAGCAGACTTTAATACAAGCATGGCAATATGTTAAAGCTCTCAATTTTTGGAAATACAGTAAACCATTTTCTGGGTCCCATGTGATTTCACAAAATTGAGAGTTTTTTGTATATTTTTTTTGTTATCCAAATGCTTTGCAACTTTCTATGTCCGTATCGGTATGTGGTTATAATGAATAACAATTTAAATAGGGTCGGACTGGCACTCAAAGGGCCTCGTCCGTGAAAGGGGTGTTACACCCACCCTCTCTAGGGGCCACAAAAGGGGGCGGAACACCCTGCTTACGCCCCCTTTCAGGACCTTAGGAGCCTTCAAACGGAGGGGAGGGAGGCACGTCCGCTATCGCAGACTTGCTCTTATATGGCCATGTCGAAGCTTGGATTTGAACTCCTGTAATAATGACATTGGTACGAACACTAGCTTTTAAGAAAAAATCAAAGTAAAATATTCTTTGATATATGATTAATAATTCTTACCTCTAAGACCAAGTAAAGATGCCGGAAGAGAACCAGAAATCATGGTATTATTATGTATATAATTATGTATTTCATGATCTATGCCAAGTAAAGCAGTAACACTTTCTTCATCACTATTTGGTTCTACTACTGTTGAATTAATAACTGTAGCTTTATTGCTTGTGTCATCTTGTAAAATACACAGTTCTAATTCTGCCATACGTTTGCAACAACATATTCCAATCCTGCGGAAAAAAACAAAAACAAAACAAATGAAATAGAGAATACCATAAAATACATCGCTCGGTAAAAAATGTTTACAATATTATTTATATGACTTACCAATCTGACATCTGGATTTGGTAATGATTCATTTTGACTTACAACTCTTGCTAAAGATAAAGTAGCAATTGCTAATGCAGTTAAACATAAAGTAAATACGACTAAAGGTGGTCTAGAAATAGCAAACCCTTTTAGGTTTGTATAACAACTGTGAAAAACCATCTTATAAATTTGTTAAGTACTATTAAAACATATTAAATGTTATTAACATATATTTAAGATATATTTAATTAATATACATAATTAATTTTTCAATAAGATACTAAAAAGAAAACAGATTTTTGTTGTAAAAAGTTCAAAACACTCACACACACCCACCACCCACGTCATATGTTTTTGACAGATCGCTGTAAAAACTAAAAAATAGTGCTTGCATGATGCTGCCTCTCGCACAATGTGGCAACTTCTAGAACTATATTTTAAATGTACTTTTTTCTCAGCTCGTCTACTCAAGCTCCACGCGAGCTTTTCTCGTCAGATTATGTTATTAATTTATATATTAATTATTTTAATATTTTCATTTTTTTTCCGGCATATCCTCTTTGGTTACACCCTTTTTCAATTAATTTATTAATTTTGACTCTAAATTAATTAGTCTAGCTCCCTTAGGGGATTATCGTACACACTTTATATAATCCTTTTCACTCCTTGACATTTGTCTTGATTAGATCGAGTGACACTGACACCTCAAGATGTTATATGATCGTGTGTAGCACAGGAATGTGAGAACACGTACTACTTTAAGACGTTTTCAAAACTTCAAAGTGACATATTATTATTAAAAAAAAATAATGATAAAAAAAACCTTTACCTCTAAAAATTAAATTCGAATCAAAGCAAAAAAATAAATAATAATAATAAATAAATTATTAATGCAAAATATTAATGCAAAATATTAATGCAAAATTAATATTCATTTTATAAGTATATTTTGATTTACATTTTTATTCCACTTGAAATAATAAAAATTACATGCACTATATGCACTAATATTTTGCATATAATAAAATACAGCGTATTTGCATAAATATATAATTATATATTTTATGTTAACGTACTAGCATCAATGAGCAAAATAATAATAATAATAATAAAATACAAGTTGAATCATTTATTTTAAAATAATATATAGCGTAATCTAATTTTGAAACTGCATTTTCTGATGCAGGCATAATAATATATTAAATAATACTTTAATTTAATTGTTATATTAGCAATAATTAGCTGTTGTCCAAAGTTTTTAGCATATCATATACAATTTTTGGTTTAAATTTTTTTGGTATAAATTTATATAGTCATTTCAGTTTTGTTCATATTATATTTTCTTTACAAAGAAATATAGTGAGATTATCCGTAAGGCGCACGAGAAATGCTCAACGAGAGGAAACATACCAAATATTAAAAAAATTATACAACTAACTTAATTAACAAGTGCAAAATACTTTTACGTTTTTTTTTTTTTTTGTTCTCATTAATTTTTGTCCTCTGTTTTTTATGCTCAACTAATAATAAGCTGTAATTATATTCATACTTATATAATTAAAAAAAATTCATGGAAAAAAAAATAAAACAATTCTGTGTTATTACTATATATAAGTGAACAAGCCGATAAAGTAAACACCTTGGCTTTTGTAAATTGTAAACAATTAAAAAAAAAATCGCTAATTTCCCAAATTTTTATCATTCCGGGACCATATTTTTGGTATTTTAAAAGAAAACTACTGCACTCCGCCAGAAATATTTAAATGAGGTGATACTTAAAAACGCTCTTACTTATACTTGAAGGTATAATACAATTTTAATGATAATTTTAGTGATAACCTCCATTCATTCTTTCCTTTCCTTTCCTTTTCCTTTTCCTTTTTTTTTTTTTTTTTTTTTTTTTTTTTTTTTTTTTTTTTTCCTCCATATTTATGTAAACATTGTGGATAATATATTATATGAAGTAGCTTTTGAAAGAAAGATAGAGAAAAAAAAAGGAATAAAAAGGAGAGAGAGGGAGAGAGAGAGAGAGAGAGAGAGAGAAATAAAAATAAAAATAATACCTTTTTTTTTAAAGAAAATTATGAATATGATGTTATATCTCTTTGGATGAATTTGAAACTTTGTACTTTAAAGAATTTGTTGAAGCGCATAATAAAACAGCAAATTTACAAAAGGTATATAAAAGGAACATTGAAATAATATAACTTTTTGTTTTCGTTCCTTGCATTCATTCAAAATGCCTTCTCTCTCTCTCTCTCTCTCTCTCTCTCTCTCTCTCTCTCTCTCTCTCTCTCTCTCTCTCTCTCTCTCTCTCTCTCTGTTTGAAGTTTGTTTCACATAGAAACTGAAGGTAAAAAAATGTCTCGGTGTAAAGTCATACATTCAGAGGATGTCATTTTTTTTTTTTTTTTTTTTTTTTTTTTTTGTGATCGTGTAGTTTGTCAAAGTTGCAAAAGTTACTCTTTTTATTAGCGTCAAGAAAAAATAATAATAAAAAAAATATATATAATATATATAGAAATTTCAGTTTTGTTCGTTGCACAGTATCACATCATTTAGATGCCGTTTTTTTTTTTTTTTTTTTTTTTTTTCTAGTATGTCTCTATGTCTCGAGCCGGTTTTGTTGTAAATCAGTTATATAATATAAGGCATGATATAAAGCACTAAACATGCATAATAATCATAATATTATATATGTACGGTAAAAAAGAGCACAAAAAAATTGTTAATAACTAAATGGAACATTAATAAGGATTTGTGAAATTATCAAAATAAGTTTTAAAAAAAAATGCAACGGATTGAAATTTTCATTAAACGTGCACATTGAAAAAATAACTTTTCATATAAAAAACAAAACAAACAAAAAGGTAAAAGTCTAAAAATCCACCCACAATTTATAGGTTAATAAATATAAACAATTTCATTTTATTATTATTATTATTATTATTATATATATATATATATATAGTATATATATATATATATATATATATATATATATATATATATATATATATATATATATATAAATATAATTTTTTTCCAATTTAAACAATTTATATTTTAAATTTAAAAAATGATAAAAATACATTTAATATACTTTTACGTAGAAAAAATGTATTATGATCCGTTAAATATTATCAAAATTTTTTTTTTCCTCCTAACAGCCTATACAGGCCATTGGGCCATTTCTATAATAATGATTAAAATCACATTATTGGATATCTAATAGATTTCAATTTCATCGTGCTTGGACTTGGAAAAATTGAAGCTCAATTCAAATGTGAATCGCCAGAAAATGTATTATTTTATGTAAAAAAAAAAAAAAAAAAAAAAAAAAAAAAATCGATATTGCTATTTTATTATACAACCAAGAAAAAATTAAGCTGTAACAGCTTTGATTCCTGCCCCCCCCCCCCTCCTTACTTCTTGAATGTACTGTTCATAGCAGCCTTGATGAATTGATTTCTAAACAGAGTTTACAATTTTTTTTTTTTTTTTTTTTTTTTTTTTTTTTAAATTTAAAATTCTTTGTTTACTTCTTTCATCCTACAGTTATATAACACAATTAAAATGCATTAGCTTTGAGCTTTGACTTTAAATAGCTTCAAATATTGTCAATAAAATATTTACAAGCACGTATGTACACTATACTATTGATTACTTAAAGCCATAGACCACATAAAACAACATATTGTGCTTTTTAATGAATAAACAAAAAATCGGATCTTCAAAACTGATGACAATTTTTACCAGAATATTAATGTAGCTCCACGAGAGAGCGTGAAAATACTGTAAAGTATGCCATTTGCGTAATTATTCATGTTTCTGACGTCAGAAACATGCAAAAATTAGTATGAAAATGTTGTGCGGGTTGCATAAATCGACATTTTCTGATCACTTCTACAAAGCTACAGTTGGGTTTGAGACAAACTAAAGTTATTTATGTAAATCCCATCAAGTGTTTTGTGATATAAATGCTTATGTTTTTCTCTCATGGTCTATTCCTTTAAGGCTAAACTTATTTACACACGTATTATACGTTTCATTTAAGTGCAGATTTTTAACAAAGTAATTTCAAAATAGAAGATTCTTAAATTAAGACAAACATTACCTATATGTACAATATTCCTTAAATTCATAATTTAAAATAACACGGGGAAATAAGGCCTTATCAAAATAACAATACAAAAACTTGAAATTCGTCGAAAAATAATTAATAATAAAACACACAAAAAAAGGTGTCGTGAGAAAAAAATTTAATATAAATTATACATAAGTATAAAACACAAAAAATAAATGAAGTTCTTAATCAAATGATGTTAAGATTAATTTTCTTTAGTTATAAAATAGGAATAACGACTATAATTACATTATACCGAGTTTGAAGTTGCATTCTTAAATGACATTTTCATTTGACGCACGTTTTATATATATATATGGGGTTAAAATACATGTAGATAGGGGTGAGAAAAGTAATTCATCTTGTTCTCATGAATAATAATCTATATTACAAAACACTATAGCAAAAGAACATGCGCTTTCAAGTTTTAGTCTTAACTGTTAACTCATTAATAAGTTAGCATCACGATGTTAAACTGCATATATGATAATAGATCTACAACGGCATGAAGTTGCCCTACTTATGAAATTTTATTGTTATTATTTTCTGATCATTTTGATATTACAACCACAAAAAAATAATGGTTGGACATCAGACAACTAAATTCTGTACAAAAAAGTGATGTAGTAGAAATATACTAGAGAGTAGAGAGAGAAGAGAGAGAGAGAGAGAGAGAGAGAGAGAGAGAGAGAGAGAGAGAGAGAGAGAGAGAGAGAGAGAGAGAGAGAGAGAGAGAGAGAGAGAGAGAGAGAGAGAGAGAGAGAGAGAGAGAGAGAGAGAGAGAGAGAGAGAGAGAGAGAGAGAGAGAGAGAGGCAAATTTTCTTATTAAATGAATACGTAGTAATTATGGTTTTCTTGTTAAAGGAATAGAACAGAGAATAACATAAGCATTTATATCACAAAACACTTGATAGGACTTACATAAATAACTTTAGTTTGTCTCAAAACCCAACTGTAGCTCCGTAGCAGTGATCAGAAATTTCAATTTATGCAACCCGCACAACATTTTCATATTAATTTTTGCATGTTTCTGACGTCATAAACATGAATTTTCACGCAAATTGCATACTTTACAATATTTACACGCTCTCTCGTGGGGCTACATTAACATTCTGGTAAAAATTGTCATCAGTTTTGATAATCCCATTTCATGTTTATTCATTAAAAAGCTTATGTTGTTTTATGTGGTCTCTGGCTTTAACATATATAGCAAAACTAGTTTTGTTATATCCACATAACTTTATTGGTTCGAATCCGAAAAAAAAAAAAAAAAAAAAAAAAAAAAAAAAAAAAGGAGTATGTATCGGGTTGAAGGCAATCCTGTTTATTTGACAATGGTTATTGTAGATCTTTGATGATTTAACAATATGTTCACCGGAACATCGGAAGTCGGTATTATATACGTATTTACCTGCTGTATTTGTAAACAACTGTATTAAACATTATAGATCTTGTTCTCTATATAGGTTGTGATCGGTGAACTGTACACACTTTGTGGGAATATGACTGCCTACTCTCTCCCCTTATGGCAAACTTTAATTAAAGCGTAATACTCCGTACACATACAAAATACACAGACACACATCTATTTACAACAATAGTAAATTACTTATTGTATTATTTTTTTAATCTTTATTTGTATACTCTTTTTTTTTTCTACTTCATTATATTTTTTTTCTTTTTCTCTCCCATACACGGACAAAAATAAATAATTATGCTAGCTCATTTTTCTATCACAATTTGTTCAATACAGCATAATTATGTTCTATACTTCATAATAACTATGTTATATAGCATTAATATTATGTTGTTCAGCATAATTATTTGTGTTGTTCTCATTTAGTATCATTTATTATATAGAATGACATAAATACAGCATAAATAATTCTTTTTTTTTCTCTCTCCGTGTATGTAAATATACTTAGAGTATAATATAACTCTAACCGGCTCTCTGTGGCGCAGTGGTTAGCATGCTTTTGCTTTTCACGCTGTGGATCATACCTCAGAGGAACTTTTCATGAAGAGTCCATCGCCTTTGCTTGGTGTGGAGTGTTGGTTCTCGTTGTGACTTGGCTTGTGTGTGTGCTACTGAGTTGCAGACGTCGGCCAGGCATCCAAGATGATACTTAGAGGTACACGCATGCAGTGTACTGTGGTTTTCACCCTGTCAAATGACTGGGCAGTTCCTAACTATAGGCCACAGCCACTACCTTCCAATCCTTCCAACACCCTTCCTTCTACATCCTTTCATCCTATATAAAAGGTAGATCAGGATTAACGTGGGCGCTTCATTGTGCCTTTCTATATGCTACCTTGTAACTGCTCCACGGTCCTGATAACTCGATATAAAAATTATCTCTTAATTTATCCACCTATTTATTTTTTGTATGTACTGTTCTGGGGGCTAACAAAAGTTGAGGCAGATATGAAGTCAGGCCTATAAAAATCTCACCCTTTCAAAAATGTATCATCATGTTTTTTTTTGTTTTTTTGTTTTTTTGTTTTTTTTTAGATAAAGACGATTAGTTTATTTAATTTATTGTACATACAAACGATGAAAATAGTATACCATGCCATGCATGACATGCATGGTATAATATTTTCATCCATGAAGTAATACTTCCGAACAATGTAAAATTTTATATCACATAGTAATATGTACATTTAATGATTTATTTTATATAGCATGAATTCATATATATTATATGTTTTTATAATAAAATTGAATCTCTAGAAAAGAAGAGAAGTATAATTTTGTAGTTTATGAAGCGGAAAGAAGTGTTTCAGAATAAGAGAAATAAAAAAAAGAAAAGAAAGAAGTGGGTTTTCAAAGATAAAAACATTGTTTCTATTACTGATGCAGCAGTTATACAGTCGATCAAATAGAAAACTAAAGCCACATACATACATCAAAGATTTTTGTCTCTCTTTTGTTCAAATGTATTGTCTACTCATCAGGAAATTTCATCAATATTGAAGACAAATAGTTTTTGATGCGCAAATAATATATATTTTCAAATAAAATAGTATACAAAGTAAAAGAACGAGATGTACCAATTTCTACAAATCAATAACGAATGCATTGTTTTATTTAGTACATATTCCTTTTTTCATTGATGTTAACAAAAATGAATATTATTGAAAAAAAGAAAAAGAAAAAATGCAATCACCGTAGAATTAATAGTAGTTGTTCATTATTAAATAAAGAAAAATCATTTATTATTATTATTGATAATATATATGATAGTAAAAATTGATTTTATTATAAAATAATGATATCAAATTAGTAAAAGCCATGAGAAGAGAAAATTAAAAATGTAATAATCATGCAAACTCGTATAAAAAAATACAGATTATAAATCAATTGAAATATTGCCATGAAAATTTCATTCTTTGGTTTTGGAATTTGGTTGTATGATGAGACAAATATTTTGTGAAGTGATCTTTACTAGGAAAATGACAAATAACGTAAAATAAGATTAATTTTTTTTCATTTTTTTTTTATTTTTTATCAATATATGCATTGTAAATTTCCTACACAAATTGCAAAAATAAAATAATAAACATGAAAGTGAGAAATTTATATAATTGAATAATTATTTTATAGGTATATGCTACATGGCATTATAATTTATTTTGCTAAAGTGGTATATTGCATAAATAAACTATGCTATGCCTATGCATTGTTTTATTGTTAATAATTTTTATTATTATTATCAATGGAGCTTTTAAATGACGGATGAACGTGCTGCCCAATCACAAGTGGTGTACGGGAAAAGGCAACTAATCCTAAAAACTGGACTTAAAAAAAAAAAAAAAAATCTTAATGATAAATTATGCAATGAGACTCTTCAAATACACCTTTTAAGTCCCTTAACCCTTAAATTTTTTCACAAATTGGCAAAAAATGTGGAAAGTGGGCAACCTGCGCTAGAGTTTCTTTTTAGACCCCGACTTGATGTCATGAATTCCTAAAGTTGCCTTCAGTATTTTGACCCCACTTTGTGAGGCTACAGAAGGGTTAAGGGTTGAAGGATATAATATGTGAATGAAGTGAATAATGGTTCACCTCATGAATTTTACGTTTTTTTTTTTTTTTTTTTTTTTTTTTTTTTTTGAGGTCAGTTGCTGTTAAATCTAATAACAAAATTAAGAATTATATCCATCACAATAACACTCGTTATGACAAAAATAAAAATGTTATAAAAATAATAATGATCCTATATAGCATAATTAACTATATATATTTATTTTTTTATCAGTGTAATTCACTAAATAATGAATTAGTATTTTGAGATAAATGGTATGTTTTTATCCTCCCAGCATATTTCTCCTGAGAGTTGAGGAAAAGAAAGTAAACAAGTTCTTAATCTTGGAGTGTGAGATCAATCGGAAGGTAGTTCATCTTATTCTCAACAGTTTAAACTTTTTTACTTGATGGCAAATCTTGCGGTAATTTAAAATATCCACTCCATGACGTTCTTTTTGTGATCGATTTAAAGGAGAAAAGAAATCTGTTTTTATACATCGTAAAAAAAAAAAAAAAAAAAAAAGTTGAAACTCATTAGTGATATACGTTTTTCGTTCTTTTTAAAAGTATATTTGAATAATATGTAAAAGTGAGTTCTGTAAAAGCAATTTTTTTGTATGATCATAATATGAAAACAAGTTATAGCACCAATTACTAATTACAGCGCCTTTAAAATTGAACAGGTAAAAAAAAATCATTAAAGGCATAGTAAACTTACTTTTTGTTTTATCATTTATAATATTGGAATAATAATTAACATACCCTGTGATCCATAAATTAGACATAAACTCGTTGATTTTGTATTTAATTTCATTTTGACGTTGAGTTGTTACTAGGCTGACGTCACAATTTCAATTATAACTTATTGATGATAATTGCCTGATGAGGCAGAGGGTATGAAAAAAGTTCCAGGTTTGAATAAATAAAATAAGGTGCAATATTTTCAGTATGCAAATATTTTGATAACATGCATACGCAATATCCATTTTATCCATCACATTTTTGTAATGCTGCATACAAAATTTTATTAAAGCCATAGACCACATAAAACAACATGTGCTTTTTAATGAATAAACACAAAAAGGGATCTTCAAAACCGTTGACAATGTTTACCAGAATGTTAAGGTAGCCCCACGAGAGAGCGTGAAAATACTGTAAAGTATGCAAATTGCGTGAAAATTCATGTTTGTGACGTTAGAAACATGCAAAAATTAGTATGTAAATGTTGTGTGGGTTGCATAAATCGAATTTTCTGATCACTGCTGCGGGGCTACTGTTGGGTTTTGAGACAAACTAATGTTATTTATCATGTAAATCCCATCAAGTGTTTTGTGATATAAATGCTTATGTTTTTCTCTGGTCTATTGCTTTGTGCAAGGCAAATACATAAAATAGTGTAGTGCTGTATAAATTAGTATATAGGTAATTACGTAATATAGCTTATTAAGATTCTTTATCTACAGGACATCAAAAATAAATTATACTTTAGATAATTAAAGAACAAAAAATCTGTATTATTGATAGCATCAATTTTGGTTACCTTTTATATATATTTATATTCTTATTAGATGCATTTTACAAACTTTTAAAAATTGCATATACAGTATGTAGAAATATGATATATTATGTTGTGGAACTTCGTTGTTATTCAATATATTATGTAGCCATATGTTGATATCATATTTTATCGTGGGCTTCATGAAATCATGAAGTTATTTATTACAGAGAGTCATTTGGAGCAAAGCCAAAAAAAAAAAAAAAAAAAAAAAAAAAAAAAAAAAAAAAACTACGATATATATTTTTTGTTAATTAATATCATAGCATTGGAATATTTTCAATGCAATCCTTTCTACAGTTTAAAATGTATTGCAAATTATGAATGTCAAAATTAAAGTATTATGCACCGCAAGGAAATGAAAAACCTGCACAACTATAGACTGAAAAGCATCACTAAAATTGCAGGTTATCCATTTCATTTCGGTACGCCAGAGAGAAAGAGAGAGAACTGAATTTATTGACTAGTAAAGGAACAACGGTTTTGAGGCCGACTATAAGCAATTTCGGTCACATCCGCTTCCGTTTTTCCTCACTACGCATGCGCAGTAAGTCGAAACGGAAGCGGATATGAGCGAAATTGCTTATAGTCGGCTACAAAATAGTTGTTCCTTTATCAGTCAATTACAGGTTTTCCATCGTTTTTTTTTTTTTTTTTTTTTTTTTCTTTTTTTAAGTAAATTTTTTAAGTTTATGTCAGAGTAGAACTATCTTCTAAAATTGCTGTCTGCCTCCATCATTTTACTGTAAGGTAGCTTATAAAAGCTTCTACTTAAAGTCTATAGTTCTTCATCAAAATCAAAAACAAATAAAATGTGAAATATCCTAAAATCCCCAACAATTTAATTTTATATAATATACAGTATATTTTTGTAATAAAGTAAAAAGGTCTCATATACGCCATAAAGTTTAGTAAATATTTATTATATTAAATCAAGGATTATAAACTTTAATTACAAATATTAATATTATAAACTTAAAGCTATTTTTGTAAATTTTATAATAAAATAAAAACTTTTGAAAAGCAAGATTAATCGCATTAGCTTAAAGCATATATAAGTTTTGACAAAAAGTTATAATGGTTTAATCCTGAATAATTTAATATTCAAATTTTGAAGACCTGTATATTGGCTGTGTCACCGACACTTGAAGTGTTGGTAATTATAATAGAACATCACACCTCACGTAAATTTTTGAAAGGCTCACGAAAAGTAGAAATAATGTAATTTATGCTGCATTTATGTCATTAGAGCAGTTCTAAATTAGAACAGCATAAATAATTATGCTGTACAGCATAATATGTTTGTTATGTAACATAGTTATTATGCAAACTGTAATGTTTGATGTCTGCCACTGATTTTGTTGTAAAAAAAAAAAAAAAAAAAAAGTTTACGGAAAATAGCTAGCATAATTACGTGTATAATTTTGACCATGACAAAGAAGAAAAAGTTGTAGCATTTTATTTTTAAAATATGCTTTCATTATTTCATGATTTTTTTTTTCTGTTTTAAAAATGGTTGAGTTTATTTTGATTGATCGATTAGTTGGCTTACATTTTTTTTATTATTATTATTATTTTATTATTATATATATTTTTTTTTTATTGTATCATGCTCACAGTAGATGGTACAGTAGTCCATCTCCTATAGCGGGAATGTCAGATCGAATGCGCGCCATAATTCCGACTGGGTGAAGGTGACAGAACTAGAAGCCGTAATTTGAAGTAATGTTACGTGTAGTTCTGACAACTTCACCCAGTCGGAATTATGGCGCGCATTCGATCTGACATTCCCGCTATAGGAGATGGACTACTGTATAATTTACTGTGTATCATGCTTTTATGCACCGTGGAATATGGTCACACTTACATGTTCACTACTGTTTAGTATTTTGTAACACTCATATATAAATATACCAACAAGTTTTTTTTTCAACTCCTAATCCAGTTGTTATATTCTTAAAGCCATAGACCACATAAAACAACATGTACTTTTTACACGACATCGGATCTTCAAAACTGTTGACAATTTTTACCAGAATGTAAATGTAGCCCCACGAGAGAGCGTGAAAATACTGTAAAGTATGCAATTTGCGTGACTATTTATGTTTATGACGTCAGAAACATGCAAAAATTAGTAGGAAAATGTTGTGCGGGTTGCATAAATCGAAATTTCTGATCACTGCTACGGAGCTATAGTTGGGTTTTGAGACAAAGTAAAGTTATTTATGTAAGTCCCATCAAGTGTTTTGTGATATAAATGCTTATGTTTTTCTCTGGTCTATTCCTTTAAGGTGCGAATAAATCCATAAATGCCGTCATTCAGGGCAAAACGGTACCACCGTTACTTCATTATCACGGAAAGAATAAATTACGTAATTTATGCTGCATACTGCATTTATGTCTTTTTAGCATAAATGATACTAAATTAGAACAACATAAATATTTATGCTATTGATCATAGAAATTGTAAAGTATATAATAATATATAACATTGATTATGCTATATTGAAAATATTGTGCATTAAATATGAGCTATAGCATAATAATAACTGAGCCGTATTTATTTAACATGCCCACTCGTTGAATTGCCCCTGGCCTCAAAAACAAATTTCCTCTCAATGATAAATCATGAGATAGGACTATAATATATTTTGTGCCTTAGCCCTTCAGTACTCTTACACACTAGAGAAAAAAACTTGTGAAGTAGGCAACCCGCGCTATAATTTCTATTGTAGACCCGGAATTGATGACGTCATGAATTTCTAAAGTTGCCTACTTTACAGTTTTTCAACCTCAGTTTGTGAGGATACAGAAGGGTTGAAGGATACAATATGTGCATGAATAATGGTCCCATCTCCATGACTATTACGTTTTTGATTTAATTTTAGGAAGCCAGGAGTCATTTAAATATTGTAAAAGGTAGAGCCTTACCTGAGTTTAACAGGTAACCGGAAGTCGGCCAGTTAATGGAATATGACTATATTTTACACATTTATTTTTGTCCGAGTACCATGGTCTAAGACCAATATGCCACCTTTTGAAAGCACTCCACTATGATGATCGACCAGGGGCGTATTCAGGACTTTGAAACGGGAGGGGTCCAGCCTATAGTGAGCATAGGCAAAGGGGGGCAACCACCCCTATTTCCAATGCTTTTTCAGACCTGACGGCAGGGTCGGCCTGGCCAGGTCCGCTAGTCCGCGATTGCGGACCGGGCCCCCCCGGCCGCGGGCCCTTGCCGTGCCCACAACACTCAAATTTAAAAAAAAAAAAAAAAAAAAAAAAAAAGAGAAGGAGAAGGAGAAGAAGAAGAAGAAAATTAAAAGGACAATTTCAGACTGATGAATTTTCTTTTTCTTTCAAAAGATGATAAGAAATTACATCCAATCTTAAAATTCTATCCGCTTTTAATTTTTAAAAAAATTGCACTCCTAGTGAACTCTAGTCTAGTGGTCAATTAGCAATTGTTTTGTTATTGTTCATCTCCTTCATATAATTTGTCCCCCTTTATATTGGTAAAAATAATAAAAAAAAATGTGATTTTTTGATTGAACGGCGGGGAAGAAATGTGACTCGGTGCGGCAAGTGTGTCGGTGTGACAATACTAAATAGTAAAGATAAATTTATAATTAAATTATCGCTCCTAAATGTTTTCTAAACCAGAATATAAACACAATACTGGTGCACTAAAACGTACTCAGTCCGCTAGAAAAGAATTGGATAAGTGTGGAAATGATCCTAAACAAAGAAAGCTGTCGTTCTCCGCGTTTAAATAAAATAGTTGATTTTATTCAATTGTATTTTTTAATTTAAGCTTTTTTCTTAACACCATATTTTTCTCCATTATCTTAGCTCATTTAAAAACATTATAATGATTTTATTTGTAGTGTGCATGCCATAAAAATCTCATACAAAAGTGAAATATTTTAAGTAAATTCCTAATTAAAAGGGGGCGTGGCCTCAAAAAATTTTCGCCTGCGGCGCATTTTTTGGGGGCTTCGCCCCCAAACCCCCCTTTGTTCGCGGGCCCTTGTGTAATCTTCGACCCTGCCTGACGGGGTGTGTCCGGACCCCGAAAACACCACCCTGAATACGCCCCTGATCGCTACGATACCTTTTGAGATGAATAAACGATAATATAGCTAGTCTCAGCAGTCTCTGATATAGTCACAAAAATTAGCGGAAAAAAACAAAACAAAACAAAAGACGACGATAGCCTTACACAAGATAAGAGGTTAAAGATTTACGAGCACCGGCGTAGCGTATAGTTTCTAATGCATAATTTACACGCGGAATTTTAAAATTTATTATTAAAAATGTTCTTCAAAATACTTGTTAAAAGTACTGATATGTAAAAGAGGCGTATTTAAAGTTTTCCAGAACTTTTTAGGAGGGTAAAATTTGAGAGCTTTTTAAAGCCACAATAAATGATTAAAAAAAAAACTAATTCATATAAAAAATCATTGAAAATAGTATATAGTATAAAAGACACTATATATATATATATATATATATATATATATATATATATATATATATATATATATATATATATATATATATATATATATATATATATACTGTATATACACACATACTGTATATAGTATAGTTAAAAAGATGTAAATCACTTCAAATATACATTAAAACTATACAAACACATGCTCTATGGTAAGAGAATTTACAATGATATATAAAAAAAATGTAAAATGTAAGCGTATAGTAATAAAAAAAAGAGAGAGAACTTATAAATTACAAGTTAAAATACCGTAAAACATAAACTTAAACCAACAATGTTTTCATTTATTTTAAACGGTGCTAATTACCCATCTAGTAATGTTAAAAAATAAAATCTAAAATATGAAATAAAAGAATAATGCTTGCCATGTGTGCATATATATATACAGATATATATATATATATATATATATATATATATATATATATATATATATATATATATATATATATATATATAATATGAAGGTTTTAATTGCAATGAGAATAAGGGACGTAATTATATATTCAAATGCAGTGAAGAGTATACATATACAACATACTATATATAATATGAAATGAATTAAACAAAGAAGGGGTAATATATTTTATCCCTTGTAGCTTTATTTTAATAAAAATATTTAATAAGTATACAAAAAAAAAAAGCAAATCTTACATCATGGTTTTCAGATTATTTAATAAACTGACTTGAATTATACGTTAATATTATTGTTTGGGCTAGATGTTGTGTATGTAATGTGGGTTAGATATTTTGTCAAGTCTAAACCTCGCCCTTTCAATTGAATTTGTTTTAAAAATATTTCTTTATATACGAACGTAGATTTAAAAGATTTTTTTTAGATTCTTAGAATTGATTGTTAGAAAAGTAAAGAACTGTTACAAGTGCAAGTGATAAAAATATTTTATAAATACGTAATAATAATATTTTATGCCATATATAAATGAGAAAAATGTTATAAATGATATAAATATGTTATTATAATAATATAAATGATTGTACTCATTTCTCTCAAATATTATAGATGTATTAAAAATTATGATTTCAAAATATATATTACTGTGATTTTTCTAAATAGACTATCTGCACTTTCCACCAGCGCGGTGAGTGGAGCATCTGCACTTTCCACCGAATAAAGTGAATGGCCGCTAGTTCACGGACTGTGCTGTGTGGAATGTGCAGATGCTCCGTTCGCCACGCTGGTGGAAAGTGCAAAATACTCTATTTGGACGCGGAAGCATCGATATATATTTAAAATATATTATATATAACTAATGAGCATGAAAACCACCCTTAATTTTTTTTTCTTAATTGTAAAGAAATAATGATAATGAACTATACTGTATTTTATTTAGTAAATTAGATCTTTACTAAATAAATATAACAAAAGTATTTTCTATGCATTTGAATAGAAAATAAAGAACAATATATAAGCATATAGATTTAATTAAAATAAATAAAAGCATTTTATTTAATTAAACTCAATAGGGAAAACTAAACATGACCTAGTATAATATAAAACAGTTCTTTTTACCATATCATGAGTATAATAGATCTTCAATGCAAAGAGTTTTTAATTCCATTAAATTAACTCTAAAATTAAATTTCCTATGTTTAAATTTAATTCTGTTCATACATAGAGTAAATTACAATAATAATATTTACATAAAAACTATCACTGAATATACATGTAGTATATATATTTAAATAAATAGAATTTTTAATCAAATATATCATTTTAAAATAAATAATAATAAAAAAAAATTAGAAATCAATATTTAAAATTAGAACAATGCTAATGAAGCTTATAATTATATAAATGTATAAGTATCATTAGTTTGTAGTTTGACCTCATTAAAACCTGGGTAAAGTGCATATATTATGCACAAACATAGAGAGAGAGAGAGAGAGAGAGAGAGAGAGAGAGAGAGAGAGAGAGAGAGAGAGAGCAAAATGCAAATATATTACTACGCTTCATATAGAGCCCTCTGCATAATACTAGGACGACACAAAATATCACAGGAAGTAACTACTCCCGTTATGTCAACTATAATGATAAATTAATAAGGATAAAATTTTATAATAAGTAATAATTTCAACATTATACCCTGACTGATATAACGTATCAAATTTTGCATTAATAGATGTTAATCTGATAAAAAAAGTGGGAGTGCTTATTTGTGCATCTGATTTCTATATAGAGTAATTGCATTTATATAAAAGTTGACACCATATGTAAGCACTAAATAACATGCGGGCTGGTATGGGAAAATGACATATTTTTCCAGTTTAAAAATACTAAGCAATATTTTTTAACAGGTTGAATTATAGGTTTTCAAGAATGCGACAAAAATAACAATAAAAAAAATAATAACTAATTTTTCAAAGAAAATAGATTATACAGAAAACACGTTTATCGTATGCTGACCAATGTTATTAATTGCTTCAGTATGGCGTTAAAGCGCATTAAGTATGACGTCATGCGCATGCACTTTTTAGTTTCGGTCAGGTTGTAAAATAGAGAAATGTTTTTGTAAGAGAGAGAGACACACAGAGAGAGAGAGAGAGAGAGAGAGAGAGAGAGAGAGAGAGAGAGAGACATACACACAAAGAATTATAGTTCTAAAATTGCCTACAGCATTTTTTTCATATTACTATATGAAAATGGGATATAATTTTTGTTTTTCATTACTTTCATCTATATGCTGAAATATATAAGTAAAAAATTGTTATTGTAATTAAAAAGTAAATAATAGTACTTTTTTTATTACTAAAATGAATATTAGTAAAAGGCTATATAATAACAAGTCTGTATACCCGCGGTATAAATAATATGTCACTATATGGGAACCATAGCAGGCATTTTCTATTGGAATTGTATATTGCCTGAGCAAAAAAATAAAAAATAATAATAATATAAATACAATAATAAATATTAGAAAAGAATCTATAGAATACAAAATACCAAAATATATTCAAAACAGTGTATATTTAAAGCTATGTAGGTATAGGTAGATATAAATTATTATATCTTGTATTATCAGACGTTATTTAAAGTCGAAAAAACAAACAAACATCAGTTTCAAATTAGGCTCCATCACAAAAACTTTCTTTTTCTTCTTTCCTAATTTTTTTTTCGACTTATTTACCTTTTTTTAAATAATTATAATAATTATTTTAATTATAATAATTTTGTTTATTTTTTAATCAAACTGTTTCGTATTCAATGGTTTTTATTATTATTTATATATGGATGGAATTGTCACAGCCTATAATATTTAATTATACCATAATTTACCCAATTGTATCACTCATCACTACTCATCACTCACCATGCAGTAATAAGAAAACATGCAAACTCATCCAATTTCATTGACCAAACAATACAATACTCAATGGAAGAGTAATGGTTCGGATTAAACAACCTCCATCATTTTTATTATTATGTAAATTTTGTCTGTATTGTTCTACCTACTCTATAACCTATATACGATGTTTATATTTGTCATCCAGTTTTTTACATTATCATTAAAGGAATAGAACACCTTGAACAAAAAGACTTGTAAAATATTCTAACATGCCTAAATATCAATATTGATTTGGACGGAGTCATTGATTTCTAATTTATTTTTCATTTACAAAATGTCAAATGCAGGTTTGTGACGTCACAGCCCGCCTGGTCCACACGTAGGGAAACAAGCTAGCTGTGACTTCAGAAACCCGCATTTGACATTTCATAAATGTAAAATACATTAGAAATCAATGACTCCGGCCAAATTAACGTTGATATTTAGGTATATTTATATTAGGCAAGTTTCAAGGTGTTCAAAGTGTTCTATGCCTTTAAAGGATGAAAGAAATACATAAAAAGTTTAGCAACTTTTATGAACAAAGTATTAAAAAAATGAAAAATTCTAAAATTCAGTCTATATTTGATAAAAAACAAATTTGTTAAAAACAAAATTAGGTTAAAATATCAATATATTTTCATATAAGTGTCGATATCGTAGTGTATATTTTTTTTAATGAAAATATTTATATTTCGCATGTAGGTACTGGTACATGGTTATCAATAACTCAATGTCATATGATATTATTATTATTTGACCACTGACATTTTTTTTAGATCGCAATGTATATAATTTTTTTTATATCGTAACATGTAATATTATATAATAAATAATACTCAAATATTCTTTATCTTTCTTTTTTCTGCTTGAACGTGCTTTAATATGGAAAAATTCTCTCTCTCTCTCTCTCTCTCTCTCTCTTTCTCTCTCTCTCTCTCTCATGGTCTATTTTATTATATATAATTCTCTTTTCTCTTATTTCCAACTCAGATTTTTTTTATATGCTTGCTAATGATGATGTATTACTATACTGGTATAGATATATAGTTGAGTATCATCTTTAGAATAAAATATGAAATAAATCAGAAAAATAAAATATTTATAGCAAATTGTCAACTTGTTTACGATGGATAAATAAATTTATTTTAATTTACTATGATAAAATATATATAGTAAGGGATTTTTGTTTATATACAATTTCTGCTTTATTTTAGAATTATATACATATTTATTATAATAGACTCTACATGAAAATTGAATGGCATTTTATATTATTTTGAGTCAGTATTTAAAATATGCCTATTTAAGATGGGAGTTGGTATAGGTATAAATAATGTATTCATTTCATTCAGAAAGAAAGAAAGAAAGAAAGAAAGAAGAAAGAAAGAAAGAAGAAAGAAAGAAGAAAGAAAGAAAGAAAGAAAGAAAGAAAGAAAGAAAAGAAAGAAGAGGAAAGAAAGGAAAGAAAGAAAGAAAGAAAGAAAGAAAGAAAGAAAGAAAGAAAGAAAGAAAGAAAGAAAGAAAAGAAGAAAGAAAGAAAGAAAGAAAGAAAGAAAGAAAGAAAGAAAGAAAGAAAGAAAGAAAGAAAGAAGAAAGAAAGAAAGAAGAAGAAAGAAAGAAGAAGAAAGAAAGAAAGAAAGAAAGAAAGAAAGAAAGAAAGAAAGAAAGAAAGAAAGAAAGAAAGAAGAAAGAAGAAAGAAAGAAAGAAAGAAAGAAAGAAAGAAAGAAAGAAGAAAGAAAGAAAGAAAGAAAGAAAGAAAGAAAAGAAAGAAAGAAAAGAAAGAAAGAAAGAAAGAAAGAAAGAAAGAAGAAAGAAAGAAAGAAAGAAAGAAAGAAGAAAAGAAAGAAAGAAAGAAAGAAAGAAAGAAAGAAAGAAAGAAAGAAAGAAAGAAAGAAAGAAAGAAAGAAAGAAAGAAAGAAGAAAAGAAAGAAAGAAAGAAAGAAGAAAGAAAAGAAAGAAAGAAAGAAAGAAAGAAAGAAAGAAGAAAGAAAGAAAGAAAGAAAGAAAGAAAGAAAGAAAGAAAGAAAGAAAGAAAGAAAGAAAGAAAGAAAGAAAGAAAGAAAGAAAGAAAGAAAGAAAGAAAGGAAAGAAAGAAAGAAAGAAGAAAGAAAGAAAGAAAGAAAGAAAGAAAGAAAGAAAGAAAGAAAGAAAGAAAGAAAGAAAGAAAGAAAGAAAGAAAGAAAGAAAGAAAGAAGAAAGAAAGAAAAGAAAGAAAGAAAGAAAGAAAGAAAGAAAAGAAAGAAAAGAAAGAAAGAAAGAAAGAAAGAAAGAAAGAAAGAAAGAAGAAAGAAAGAAAGAAGAAAGAAAGAAAGAAGAAAGAAAGAAAGAAAGAAAGAAAGAAAGAAAGAAAGAAAGAAAGAAAGAAAGAAAGAAAGAAAGAAAGAAAGAAAGAAAGAAAGAAAGAAAGAAAGAAGAAGAAAGAAAGAAAGAAAGAAAGAAAGAAAGAAAGAAAGAAAGAAAGAAGAAAGAAAGAAAGAAAGAAAGAAAGGATTAATTTTGATATAAATACTTAAATTTTTTTTTTTTTATAAATCTACTCCAAGGAATGTAGATTTTTTCTTAAACATAATATTAAAAAAGAAAAGCTAAAGAAGAAAAATAGCAATATCATTTTATTTATTATATTACAAAATAAGTATTCTTATATATATTTTTTAATTTTAAAAATGTTGTTTTAAAAAAATGCAACAATAGAGAAAAAAATTGCTTAAAAACCTTTAGTAAAATATACAACAATAGTTCTTAGCATGTATGTATACATGTAGTGCGGTAGATATATTTTTACTTCTATATTAAAATTTAAAACTCAAAGGAATTGAAAATTATATATAGTACACTTTTTATTATATTTTATGAATTAATATTAAAAATATATTGTTTAATTAATATTAAAATATTGAAGAAAAAAAAAGCAAAACAAAGTACTAGAGTCAACTAGAGTGTTATGCATCATGGAAAAAAAATCTTGTATTCTTATTGCACATTTAACTATTACTTCACTTTGTTTTTTAAAGTTTATTTACTTTGCTTATTTATTTATTATTATTATTTTATTATTATTTTTTTTTTACTTTTTTTACGTATTAATTTTTCAATATTTAAGCTTTAGTTCATGTTTATTTAAAGGCGTAGAACACCTTGAACCGAAAACATATCTAATATCCTAACAATATCCTTCTCAGCCTTAAATTAAAAATCAATATTAAAAAAAAAAAAAAAAAAAAAACGTTTTTATTTTATTTATATATTTTGATCTAACTTTAATGTGTTTACCAGGTATCAAAATCCTCAGAATTCAACTATTATTTGCTGAGTGATTATATAAAGTTTCTTATCCTATTTTAATTTTTATAATTTAGCAACAATTAAAAAAAAAATGCAATACGTCAATTATATTAGCACTTAAGGCGGGAAATCAGCTTCTACGGGATTTGACTAAAAATTTGTAAAGAAGGAAAAATCTGAAATTTTGCATGGTGATACATTAGGTTTTAAGGCAACTTCAAAAATGTAAAAAATTTGGGGGGGGGGGGTCACCATGCTAGATTTTGAATTATGATTTTTTGAAGTTTTAGTCCCATAAGAGGCCATGTTAATTTTAGTAAATTTCAAAAATTGTTTTCTCTCTTATCTGATGGTCACGGGTACTGAAAACTTTATCATGGGTAGCTGTTACCATTAAGTTTGAGGTGACATTGAAAAATTACGAAGTTTTCTTTTTAAATTTTGAGATACAAGCTAACTGAAGACAACCCTTAAATAAAATGGAATGAATAAATAAATAATTAAATCAATAAATCAATAATCTTCCTTGATTAGAAACATTTTTTTTTAAGTTGCATTAAAAGGGCTAGATTAAGGCCTAGCGTATATTTGTCTGCCTAACTAACTTGAAATACTTTTTTTCTCCACATTATATGAAAAAATATTGAAAAAAAAAAGTTCTTGAAACTTAAACTTTCAAATTATCGAAGAAAGTTCTGCATTATTATTATTTTTTTCTTTTTTACCAATATAGAATTTTTTTAAGTAAGTAACTATAAGATTAATAAAAGTTGTAAATAAAAATTTAAAGTTATATAACTTTAATACTCTGTATAATGTATAAAATAAAAATAATGTAAACATTTTATATCGGGGTTTATATGAAGCAATATCTTTAGAAATATCAACAAATCATCAATAAATTATTGACATAATGTAAGCAACTAGAAGCAGCTACTATGTTTATAAAATTCTTAAAGTCTAATATTAAAATTCATGGTTTATAGATTTATATTTATAACTGTTTTTGTATATCATTAATTTCTCTTCACTTTTTAGAAGTTCTATTTTTACATCAGTGATTTTTTTCTTTCGTTTTTTTGCTCAACAGTTTACTGATTTTAAATTGAGAAAGAGAGAAAGAGAGAGAGAGAGAGAGAGAGAGAGAGAGAGAGAGAGAGAGAGAGAGAGAGAGAGAGAGAGAGAGAGAGAGAGAGAGAGACGGAGAGACAGAGACAGAGAGTAAAAATTAATGGAACAAGAAAAAAAAATCTTGTAATGTTCTGTTCAAACGGAGCAATATTATCATTGTGAAATAAATTTGATGCATGAAAATTTAATGGTTTGATAAAGCGATTGCAAGACATCAACTTTATTACACATTGTATTACTCCTTACGAACAGAACTTAATGTTGTACGAGTATAATGAAAAATTGGGGGTCAACATGCTAGATTTTAAATTATGATTTTTTTTTTTAATTTTTAGTCACATAAGAACCCATGTTAATTTGAATAAATATTTTCTCTATTATATATCAGTCACGGGTTCTGAAAATTTTATTATAAGTAGCTGTTACTATTATCTTTCAAATGGCACCTTAAAGGAATAGACCAGAGAAAAACATAAGCATTTAAATCACAAAACACATACTGGGATTTACTTAAATAACTTTAGTTTGTCTCAAAACTCATAAGTAGCCCCGTAGCAGTGATAAGAAAATTCGATTTATGCAACCCGCACAACATTTTCATACTAATTTTTGCATGTTTCTGACGTCATAAACATGAATTTTCACGCAAATTGCATACTTTACAGTTTTTTTTACGCTTTATTGTGGGGCTACATTAATATTCTGGCAAAGTCATCAGTTTTGAAGATCCCATTTCGTGTTTATTCATTAAAAAGCACAACGTTGCGAATTTTTCTTTTTTAGATTTTAAGATACAAGCTATCTAAATACAGCCCTTAAGGTATATTTACATATTTTCAATTTTTCTTATAGCAAAATTCAATAAATGAATTTGAATGGGAAAACTGCTATGCAAAAAACAAAAAAACAAAAAAAAAGTGATATTATGTGAGTGAGACTTTTAATAAAACAAAATGTAATCCAATCATAATACCATATATAGTATAAATATATATATATATATATATATATATATATATATATATATATATATATATATATATATATATATATATATATATATATATATATATATATATATATATATATATATATATATATTATACTATGATAATTCTTTGTTATTTTCTAGGGACTTGAATGATTTTTCTTTTAATAATCAGAATTTTTTTTATGTCCCCTACCCTTAAAAACTCACGCATTACATAACACAACCAGGGGTCACTAACACAAAGTTGCATGGGTCACAATAAACCCACATTTGAAGTGACATTTGAATGATGGTATCGCGTTCAGTTTTGTGGTTCCATTCAACCACAACATATAGAGTTTCCCAAAAATTTCCCTATATCATTATTTGATATTATATTAATTTAAAAATACATTTTACCATCAAAGTGCTTTTTTATTATATAAATAACAAAAATTTGGAGTACATGTCCATCACTTTTTACTTTATTTTAAATTTTTTTTTTAGTTAAATAAAATATTTATGTGTTTTTAATGATAACATTTAAAATATAATAATTTATTCAATATGTTTTCAACAGCATTATTATTTTTATCACCTTGCGGGTTTTAATAATAATAATATTAATAATGCTATAGTTTAAAATTTTTGTATGTGTTTTTTTTATTACTATTATATTATAGTGTTTCAAAACATTGTTGTTTTGTATATCATGTATATTTTAAACATATATATACAAAAATATTTTGAATAAGGTAAAACAAATATGGTTCACATTTATTAACATTTTGAATTATAGAGGTTTAGTTCACCAAATCGAAATAATAATAACAAAATATGGTTGAAACCAATTTTCAAACTGTACACATTGTTATATAATAGAAAATAATAATATTACACATCTATAGACCTCTTGCACATCCTTGTGCTTTGTCGCCATGTTTGTGGTGCCTAATGCATTGTCCAGCATAGAGGAATCATAATTTCTCCCAAATTTTCAAATTAAAAAAAGTTTATTTTAACTGAACAAAATTTTCTCATTTTCTTCGAGCTTATTAGGAGCTAGAAATAAGGCTTTGATTGAGTTTTGAAGCTTCTTTTGCTATTAAAAAAATAAAAATAAAGTTTTTCCTCTGCTGGCCTATGTATTCCTGACCAACAAAATGGCACGTCACAGTCCATTGTGCCTCTGATTGGCTAACACAAATTGCCGTTAAATTTTTTTTGTGTACTAGCCAATCATAGGCATCCCGAAGGGATGTGACGTCATATACAAGTGACGTCATATAACGATTCCTTACAAATAATTAAATAAAAATAGAAATCAACGAGTCTGGCCAAATCAATGTTGATTTCCAGGTATGTTATGATATGCTCATCAATTAGACAGTTTATTTTATATGTTGTCTACGCCTTTAAAGGATGGTCTCGCAATGCTAAATGATAGGAAATCCGGATAGTTCCTCGCCGCTGTTTTACCGCGTGTTTCTGATTAGCTACACATAACCAGTGGTGAAAAATTACCGCTATCTCTAATATTGTTATTTACGTTTGTACCTGATATTCTTACTTATATTTATATGTCCTCTATAATTAATGTACTGTGTGTACCACCAATATATTGAGCAAGTAAAATTTCCTGTTTTTGGTTAACAATAAACTAAATACTAAAAGTACTAATTCTAAAATAATTAAATAAATCAATAAAAAAATCAACTAAATATTCAAAAACAAATACTTCAAGAAGGCTTTCTGTAATTTAACAAACAAAAAATTATATTATAATGGCATTAAAAAAACTATTTTCAAGCTGAATTAATGCAAAACCTTAATTACTTTACAAACTATAAAAGTGAATATTTTTAGCATGTCACAAGATAAAAACAAAGATCATAATAATATACATTATTGTATAGATCATATATGATCTTTGATAAAAATAACATTGAAATATAGGAAATAAAATTCTGAATATAATTTGACATTATGTGCACCGTTGTTAACTCCACTTAAAGATAGGCTCTCTGTTGTTACTAATTATATGGTTAAATCTATAAACGACATGCATTGAAGATAAATTATAATTATGTACTTTATACGAGCATGCCAAAAATATATTGTATACATAGTAACGTATTTTATACTGCTTTATAAGCTATGCATGTTTATAGAGGTGATGTAATGAATGCATGAGAGAGAGAGAGAGAGAGAGAGAGAGAGAGAGAGAGAGAGAGAGAGAGAGAGAGATACAAGAGTACTAATTTTACCCAACATAATCATGTAATAATATATTCACTGATATATCACATCATATGATAATATTATGTAACTATATATATGTATATAATATGTAATATATTATATAGCTATATAGTATTATATAGAGTTTATGTTTCATCATTATTACCAGATGATTTATAGCAAAGCTAATAAATTTAGAAAAGAACACCTGATGAGCTTTTCATTACTTAAAACTTAACCTCAGGCACTTTAATGTTATGTGCTGTTTTTTTTTTTTTTTATTTTTTTTTATTTTTTTTACTCTCATCGTAAAAATAAAGACATACAGTACTTCTATGCGGTATGAACTCTAGATGCTAAAATTATGTTACAGCAATTCATTGTTAAAAACTACTGTTAATTACACATACACACGTAATTAGTGTCAAGGCCAAAGTGTTGTACTGTGTTTTTTCTCTCTCTTTTTTTTTTTTTTTTTTCCTATCATGAAGATTAGTTATTAAAGCACTATAATTACTTATCTTAAAGCCATATAGACCACATAAAACAACACGTGCTTCTTAATGAATAAATACGAAATGGGATCTTTAAAACTGATGACAATTTTTACCAGAATGTTAATGTAGCCCCACGAGAGAGCGTGAAAATACTGTCAAGTATGCAATATGCGTGATTATTCATGTTTTTGACGTCAGAAACATGCAAAAATTAGTAAAAAAATGTTGTGCGGGTTGCATAAATCGAAATTTTCTGTTCACTGCTACGGAGCTACAGTTGAGTTTTGAGACAAACTAAAGTTATTTATGTAAGTCCCATCAAGTGTTTTGTAATATAAATGCTTATGATTTCTTCTGGTCTATTCCTTTAACTTTAAAGTATTGAATGCAAATTCAAAATATTTTATTAACAGTTCATATTATATTAAAACAATGTTTACAAATCTGAATTTAATCTTTTTCAATATATATATATATATATATATATATATATATATATATTGCTTGCCATATTGTGTTATTGTGCTATACACCAATCCCAGCCCCAGTCAAGACATTGTCTTATCGACAGGTAAGAACTTTCCAATTAATGGAAAAGCACACACGGGCCTATGCAATGAAAGATATCTATGCGATATTATATAACAAATTCACAAATTTGAATACAAAATCGGAAGTTTTTTTATTTTATTAAATTTATTTAAAATATTAATGTATCATAACTGATGACCCAGCGTTTTGGGCACACTTTGAGTTGAGTCCTAAGAGTTGGGACACGCTCTCTAGAGTATATCCTTAATTAGCGTTGTATTAAGTCTGTATAGGATAATACTATGGAAAATATCTTGTCCGCTAAAAGCATTATGGAGTAAAATACGGAACCATGATATATTTACAAAAAAAAATAATAATAATAATAAGAAAAAAAAACTAGATTTTATTTCTATTTTTAGATTAAATGTGTGTAAAGTGTGATTTTGACAAAAACAGCTACAGTTTTTATCATAGTTTATTAATAAACAATATAAGTTTTACCTATGGTCTCAACTGCCAACTGTCTGATTACAGGAGTGCATTTTTGAAGTGAAAAGGAGTTAAATTTGGAAAACAAATTTCTTTAGTCGTTCCGTTTTTTTTTTTTTTTTTTTTTTTTTTTTTTTTTTTTTTTTTAGGTTATTTTTTTACAAATTGTCAGTTTTGAGGTTCATTTTGAAAATTTCCCATATCTAATGATCAAGTAACTACTCTAATTGAATTATTGGTGTTTCATATATAATAATATTTGTAAAACTTAAATTAGTAAAAGTCAACTTGTGAATCCGTAAGATTAGGCTTAAACCACAACCTAAAAACAACAACTCATTTTGTAGTGTTCGATTACAGATTAGATTGTTAGATGGTTTATAATTAAATAAGAGAGAGAGATAGATAGTGAGAGAGAGAGAGAGAGAGAGAGAGAGAGAGAGAGAGAGAGAGAGAGAGAGAGAGAGAGAGAGAGAGAGAGAGAGAGAGTAATTATAGGTATTATCTAGAGATTTTAAAAACCACAAAATATCAACTGTAACCTAACAACCCATAGATTAAATAACCCCCAAGCTATACATATACATATATGTTTATATACATAAACATTGAAATAAAATGAACAAAATTTTGTTTTATTTTCATTTGAAAACGTACTGAAGCGTTTGATTATATTTTCATTATAATATAAAATACACTGAAGTTGATTATAAAGTATAAAAGTTTCAATAATTGGATTAAAATATTAAGTATATATTATATAGAAATACAATGGAACATAGAGAAAGTTATTTTAGTTTAGAAATTAAGTATCGAGCTGGTATGGCCGAGTGGTGAAGGCAGCTGACTCGCAACTCTGTACTCCTCACCGAGAATAGGTTCGAGCCACTGCTGGGTGCGTACTTGAAGTGTGAGAGCACAACACGTTGCACGATGCATGTTTACATGCATTCCATGACGACGAACAGTATTCGGGTGGTGCATGATTGATGTGATTGCACCGACCAGCCTGCCTAGATGTTTCCACGGTTTCTCTAGGCTGTCATGGCGAATGCCGGGCTGTGTACTTAGGCCGTGGCCAGCCCCTATGTGCTTTTCCATTAATTGGAAAGTCCTTAACTGTCGATAAGACAATGTCTTGACTGGGACTGGGATTGGTGTATAGCACGAAAACACAATATGGCAAGCAAAAAAAAAAAAAAAAAAAAAAAAAAGTTTAGTAAACATAAAACTCATCTGTTTGAGAGAGAAAATTTTATACATATATTATAATATATATTATATATATATAATATTATAATATATTATATTCTATATATATATATAAAAATATAGAATTTGAAAATATTGTATTTTCAAATTTCTATTTCTTACAATAGTAACGTTTTCTTTGTAGGTAGTTATAGAATGTATTCGCATGTCATCATCCTTGGACGCCATACTGGAGTAATGAATAACATTGCTCAGAATAGAACAAACTTCAAATTTCTTTGGGAACTTGGCTAATTTTTTGTTATTATTATTGTTTTCGTATACTTGAGATATTAATTCAACCTATTAACAGCATCAATGCTCTCAAAAATATTGCTTAATATTTTTAAACTTCCAAAATGAGTCATTTTTCTATGCAGCTCATGTTATTGAGTGATCCAACATGGCGTTGACTTTAACATGAATGCAAACACCCTATAAACTTTCTACAAAGATCAAACTTTCACAGTGCTGATGGAAGAATAAATTTGATCACTAAAGTTACAGTAGTTTGTTCTGTAAAGTATAGTGAGGCTCATTAACAATGATTGGCTGCCCAAAAAAAATAGACACATTCATTGGTTGATCTTGTTTTTTGAACCAATTAAAGTGAGTCGCATATTGAGACTGGAACATTTTTTTGGGAAGTTTCTTTCATTCTTATCAAGTTCAAAGTTCTAAAAAAAGAAATAACAATCATCGACCATATGTATAAACGTAGTAAACAGGTAACGACGTCATATCCAGCTGTTTTTAACAAAGGAACATTTTCGAAGCTGGCTCAATATTTGTGTGTAGTTTATAGAACGAGCTATTATCTTAATATTTTCTTTGAATATATAGGTATAAACAGGCTTTATGTACAATATTTTGACATTTAACAATATTGGCATTATATATATTGTGATATTGCTTGAAAGTTTAATGCTTTCTAATATAATCAAATATATTAAAAATTGAACAATATTTCTACGTAGCAACACAACTTTTAAGAAATTAAAGATTATTATTGTTTATATTCAATATAAAATAATACCATTACGAATATTATATAGTCTTTTCATTTCATATTCTTAAGATTAAATTAATCTACTATATTATTTATACAAGCGTTCACATTTCAATTGTTATACAAAATACAGTATGTTTCACTCAAAAGAAGTATTTTGTTATACCTATATTCAAAGTATGTACTTTTCATTATGTATATTCTGAAATATACATAATAATATATATTTTTTATGTCTGTTACACATTACACATTAAGTAGAATATAATTTTTAGTTAAAGGTGTAGAACATCTTGAACATAAAACTTGTGTAGTATACTAATATACCTAAATATCAGCGTTGATTTGGCTGGAGTCATTGATTTCTATTTTATTTTCCATTCACAATATGGTATAGATACGGGTTTATCACGTCACAGCTCACTGGTCAACGCGCGTGGAAACAAGTGAGCTGTGACGTCATAAACCCGCATCTGCCATTTAGTAAATAGAAAATAAATTAGAAATCAATGATTCCGACAAATCAACGTTGATATTTAGGTATTAGGTATTATTGATGTTAGGATATTAGACAAGTTTTTTGTTCAAAGTGTTCTACGCCGTTAAGAGAAGGTTTCATTAATGATATACAAATTATAAAACAATGTTATTATAAATTGGGCCTGATTTATGGCAAAATAGACAGTAAATATAGTACTTGGATGTCAAAAGCTGGTATGGCCGAGTGGTGAAGGCAGCTGACTCGCAACTCTATACTCCTCACCGAGTATAGGTTCGAGCCACTGCTGGGTGCGTACGTGAAGTGTGAGAGCACAACACGTTGCACGATGCATGTTTACATGCATTCCATGACGGCGAACAGACGACGGGAGGTGCATGATCGATGTGATTGCACCGACCAGCCTGCCTAGGTGTTTCCACGGTTTCTTTAGGCTGTCATGGTGAATGCCAGGCTGTGTACTTAGGCCGAGGCCGACCAGTGTGTGTTCTATTATAATTGGAAAGTCCTTACCTGTCGATAAGACAATGTCTTGACTGGGACTGGGATTGGTGTAGCACGATAACACAATATGGCAAGCAAAAAACAAAAACAACAACTTTATAGATATTTGGTATTCTGTCTTCTCCTTTTAACAAAAATAAAATTTCTGCTTCGAGTCATTATTTTGTCTCCCCATTAATAAAATAGCATGATACAGTAGACAGTATAGTACGAATAGATAAAAGTAAACAGTGCAGGAAAATATATTTTTTAATCAATGTAAACGCTTCAAAAGAAAAATTCCTAGTAATTTAAATTTTTTTTTTTCATGCTTTAATTATTTGTGTATTTCTTTCATATTATATTTTTATGCATATATAGAAGTATTAAAATACAATACGTAATATTCATTGCATATAAAAAATAAAATTTAAAAGATAAATTTCCATGTCAATGAGATGTACTTTTTTTTCTTTCTATTTTAAAATTATTTACTATATAGAGATATACATAACTTTATTTTCCTCATTAATAAATAAAAAAGTATAGTATGAGTATAACTTCGCAGTATTCTTTCGTATAATAAAATACAAATTTTTAAAATATATACAATTGCATTCAAGTGAAAAGTAATACTCAAATTCTTTTTTATATATTGTACTGCATGCAGTTTATAAATTACAAGCACAAATAAAAAGATCCTCTTTATATAATATAAAATTAAATTTATTGAATTTTTACCAAGTACATACTATAATTTTTCAATGTTTATATTATGGTAGTTTTTTTTTTTTTAATATAATGTTAGTATAGCATAAATAAAACATCATATATCAATTTTATATAATATTATACAGTTAGAATAACTGACGTGGAAAAAGTTTGTATTTTTATAATGTGCATATTTTTTACTGTATATATAAATAAATATTATAAAATATTCAATGTTTTCAATTTTTATTATGAAAAATATGATTTGGAATCAGAATCTTTTGCATTGTTGCACATTTTGTGATATAATAGTTTACATTATGAGGGAAAGAGAAAGGTCAGTGTCAGTACAGTCAATGAGATGACTAGAAATATGATCGATATATATCTGGTTTAGATTCACTGAATTCAATACTGAATTTAATATTTTAAATTAAAAAAAAAAAGTGTAAAAAATGAGGACGAGACTATCATATTTAGATGTAATTTTATTACATATTCTGAAAGAGGGCATTGTCTTGAATCGGTTCACGTACGATTTTTTTCATTAAGTACTTTAACTTAATTTTTGAAAATACTAATTAACTAAAAAAATTTTGCAAAATAACACAACGATCGATTCAGGATGCTTTCCTCTCTCTCATTCTTATTTCTTACATACTATACACCCAAAATATACCATAACCAAATTTTTAATTTTTCCGATAATAAAAGTACTTGCACAAAATCAAGTTTCTGTCTTTGTTATAATCAATTAGTTATCTAAAACTGAATCACAATAAAATAATTGAAAAAAAAAAACTATTACAAAATAAAAGTGAAAAAAAAGAAAAAAAAAGTAAAAAAAAAAAAAAAAAAAAAATGGGGGATAGAAAATTAAATTCATATAATTCATAAACAACAATAAAATTTTGAAATTGCGGCATATCTTTTGTATTATTTAAACTACATAACCCCCGCACACACATATGAATTAAAACAAAAAGAAAGGGAGGAATGAAATATTGCCTGCAATGACATCATGATGGTGAATTAGGTTTAATAAAATACACGACAAACGAAAGGCTTGCTTATACACGTCTATGTTTATTTTGTTTACATTATTATAGAGAGAGAGAAAACAACAAGGCGCATTGCAGTGACGTAGTGAGTAGTTAAAAACCCTAAAACTTTTTACTATAAAAAGCTTTTTCACAGTTTTATATTATTTTACTATATCTATATACTGTAAGGTTGCATTAATTTTGTTATAAAAATACTATAAAAATGATTTTAATGTTCTATTATCTATATTTGTTCAATTTTTATTTTAACAAACCTATATAATACTTTTTTTTTATGCACCTTTATTTACATTATATTTTCCTTTTTCCTTTTTCCTTTTTTTTTTTTTTTTTTTTTTTAGCCGCCTCATAACGTAAAAGTGTTTTTACTTTTTTGTCTGTGTGCCTACTTTGCTGTCTATTATCTGGAATTTACAGCAATGTGATATCCGCGTAGAAGTCAAAAACAAAAAATAATAAAGAAAAATTTGGAATTCGCAAGCTTTTTTTTTTTTTTTTTTTTTTTTTTGTTTTAATTCATTTTTAATAATTGACCACTACGCTCCAGTGTTATATAAAGCACAAATAATAATGTATGTTACCCTTAATAATACAGTTCACGGAAAACCTAAATTTAATAAATTATTCAGATACATATCAATAACTCTTTAGTACTAAACAATAACTCTCTTGCAAAAAGTCTAAAAAGTAACTCGTTAGTACAAACGTAATTTCTTTAGCGGTTAATAGTTAACTTTTTAGATTCTAAAAAGTTTAGTATATATATCTAACGAATTTATTATGAAAAAAGTCTAAATAGTAAATCTTTAGATACTTTTTTCCGTGTACAGTACGTACACCTCTGACCAAAAGTTCCCGAACGGGGCAGCGGCGGCCGCTGCGTTTTCTCATAAAGATAACATAGTGTGATTGCGGGTTGCCTATGCAAATCGTTCGGGAACTTTTGGCCAGAGCTGTACATTAAAACAAACATTTATAATTTCAAAACTCAAAATTCGTTCCAGTTTAATGCTATTTTTTTACATGAAATCTTGAATATCGAAATTAAGTTCTTTACTGTAGTAAAAAAAAAAAAAAAAAAAAAAAAAAAAAAAAAAAAAAAAAAAAAGTTTTTTAAGTTTAAAAAAATGGACTGAATTTAAAAGAAAAATTATATTTATCAAATAAATTATTCAAGTATAAAGTAGGCAAAATATCTTAATATTGAAATTTAAAGCAAAATGAAAAGTTTGTTTTTATTGTATAAACTTTACAAGAACTTGTTGCTTTTTTTTTTATATTCACTCTGAGTAAATCCTATATTTTATACAACTTCTAAAATATAAGACGATCAATATATTTTTATTATTAATCCTTCGTATATAATAATAACAATATAAAGTGAAACCAGAGTAGAGCCTCAGCAAACATACTCTTCTGTACAGCGACTGTGTTGCGGCCTTATGGTCTTTTTATTTTTTAAGTACACTCATTATGTTTTCTCTTAACGCTCAAATGTGAAGAGAGCACCTATAGAAAAATGCTTTGATTGTGCACGTCAAAGCATGACTGTATTTTTACTAAAGCTTGTTCTGTAAAGTATAGTGAATCTCATTTACAGTGATTGGCTGACCAACAAAATAAGACACATTCATTGGTTGGTTTTCTTTTTTGGGCCGATAAAAGTAAGTCGCATTGAAAATGGAACTTTTTTTTTTTTTAGGAATTTTTGTCCATTCTTATCAAGTTCAAAGTTCTAAACGAGGAAATAACAATGATCAACCATATACATATAGACGTAGTAAACAGGTAATGACGTCATGATCAGATGTTCTTAACAAAAGAAAAGTTTCGAAGCTGACTCAAGAGTTGTGCGTAGTTTATAGAACGAGCTTAAATATTATAATATTATAGACGATGCAAGTATGATGAGTACAAAAGATGCATGGGCTCTCCGTAAACATTTTAGTATAATCTTTAGTATACAGTATACTCATGCACAGTTAAGGGTGCTCCGCTATAATGTCAACCTTGAAAAATATTTTTATTTTATTAATTTTTTTTTTTTGCTGCAAATGACCTGAAATGAAGCTTTCTAACGAAATGACGGTTGGTTCAAAATTTGACCTTGAACGAATTACGGCAACAGTGTCGTGGGGACCAGATTCAAATAAAAGCACTGGAGTGCATAGGAGAGAGTATTGATTTTGATTTAATTAAAATAGAAAGAGGTAAAAAGTCGCAGTTTTCGATCGTGGTCTGATTAGATGAACATCTTATCTTTCGATTGATATGATTTTGGCTCCAAAAAATTAATTATTATTAATTAGCACAGGTAATTAAAAAATACCCTATGAATAGTGCTGATATAAAAATTGTTGTCATTCGAATTTAAAATGAACTAGAATCATGAAAATTGGTACAAAGGTAGATCAATACCTTAGTCATTAGTTATCAAAAGGTTAATTACCTAACCCACCCCTAAAGGGTGTAAAAGGGGTAGTTAACCCCCGAAAATTAAACTAATCCGATTTCAAAAGTTTTAACGATGTTGGTGGGGTAAAGTGACCCGCCTAAGAAGACTGTGATATTATTTTTTTTGTTAATTTCCACCCCTAACCGACCTAAGGGGTAGTTTACCCTTAAAATTGCATCATTTCGAATTTGTAGGTTTTCAACAAACAAAACGTTGTTTCCGGGGTTTCTGAACTTGCTGAAGACAATGGTGCACTCAAAAAAGTTCTAGCTTCAACCCCTAAAGAGCAAGGGGTAGTTTTAACCCTAATTTCCAATTAAACCAAAATCAAAAATAAAAGTGTCATTTCCGGTGAAAAGCAAAGTGCAAAAAATATAAGTGGTAGTTTTGAATTTTTTTCTTCCACCCCTAACGTGCTAGGGGGTAGTTTTCACCCTTAAATTAAATTTAAATAAAATCAGGCCGTCAAAGTGTCATTTCTCAGGTAAAAAAATATGCTGAAGACGATAGAGAGGTTTAAAAAATTCTATCTTCAACCCCTAGCGCGCTAGGGGTAGTTTTACCCTAATTTCTGGAATAATTAATATAGACTATAAAGGTGTCAATTTAGGGGTTAAAGAATCTTCTAAAGACGATGGTGACACTTAAAATTTTTTATCTTCAACCCCTTATTTGCTAGGGTTGGTAATTAAATTAAAAATATTGGCAAAAACTACCCCTAGCAAGTTAGGGGTTGAAGATAAAAAATTTTAAGTGTCACCATCGTCTTTAGAAGATTCTTTAACCCCTAAATTGACACCTTTATAGTCTATATTAATTATTCCAGAAATTAGGGTAAAACTACCCCTAGCGCGCTAGGGGTTGAAGATAGAATTTTTTAAACCTCTCTATCGTCTTCAGCATATTTTTTTACCTGAGAAATGACACTTTGACGGCCTGATTTTATTTAAATTTAATTTAAGGGTGAAAACTACCCCCTAGCACGTTAGGGGTGGAAGAAAAAAATTCAAAACTACCACTTATATTTTTTGCACTTTGCTTTTCACCGGAAATGACACTTTTATTTTTGATTTTGGTTTAATTGGAAATTAGGGTTAAAACTACCCCTTGCTCTTTAGGGGTTGAAGCTAGAACTTTTTTGAGTGCACCATTGTCTTCAGCAAGTTCAGAAACCCCGGAAACAACGTTTTGTTTGTTGAAAACCTACAAATTCGAAATGATGCAATTTTAAGGGTAAACTACCCCTTCGGTCGGTTAGGGGTGGAAATTAACAAAAAAAATAATATCACAGTCTTCTTAGGCGGGTCACTTTACCCCACCAACATCGTTAAAACTTTTGAAATCGGATTAGTTTAATTTTCGGGGGTTAACTACCCCTTTTACACCCTTTAGGGGTGGGTTAGGTAATTAACCTTTTGATAACTAATGACTAAGGTATTGATCTACCTTTGTACCAATTTTCATGATTCTAGTTCATTTTAAATTCGAATGACAACAATTTTTATATCAGCACTATTCATAGGGTATTTTTTAATTACCTGTGCTAATTAATAATAATTAATTTTTTGGAGCCAAAATCATATCAATCGAAAGATAAGATGTTCATCTAATCAGACCACGATCGAAAACTGCGACTTTTTACCTCTTTCTATTTTAATTAAATCAAAATCAATACTCTCTCCTATGCACTCCAGTGCTTTTATTTGAATCTGGTCCCCACGACACTGTTGCCGTAATTCGTTCAAGGTCAAATTTTGAACCAACCGTCATTTCGTTAGAAAGCTTCATGGAAAAATCCAAAATTTGGGGTCAATCTGATGATATTTTATTTTTCAAGGTCAATTGGACTTTGATCATTATAGCGGAGCACCCTCGTGGTAGTGAGTAAACAATTTAAAAGTTTAATTTATAGCATTGAATTCTGGATAATTTTTATTGCTCCCTTTCCATTACAATTTTATGTATGCATGAATATTTAGATACAATGTACGAAATTTTTGTGAGTACCCAGTTTTAAAATTATTAGCCTCTACTACTTTGATTTCTCACTGTAAAAAAGGTGTAAATAATTGATTTAATTTCTTTTAATTTACACACGGACAAAAATAAATAATACATAATAATTATGCTAGCTCATTTTCAGCACAATTTGTTCAGTACAACATAATCTATGCTATATACTTCATAATAACTATATTGCAATATCATAAATATATAGCATAATATACAGCATATAGCATATAGCATAATAGCATATACAGCATATATAGCATATTATACAGCATATATCATACACCGCATATAGCATATACAGCGTATAGCATATACAGCATATAGCATATACAGCATATAGCATATACAGCATATAGCATATATAGCATATACAGCATATACAGCATACAGCATATACAGCATATAGCATATACAGCATATAGCATATACAGCACATAGCATATACAGCATATAGCATATACAGCATATAGCATATACAGTATAATAGCATATACAGCATATAGCATATATAGCATATACAGCATAATTATTTGGGTTGTACCAATTTAGCATCATTTATGAAATAATGACATAAATGCAACATAAATTACGTATTTTTTTCCGTTTAAGTTAATTTTAAAATTTCCTAAAATATTTTTTGCTTCACAATTTTTAATTTAATTACTACGAAATTGTAAATTTATTATTTTTATCGTTATTTAACTTTATTTTTTATTTTTAGTGTATATTTGATGAGATTCTTTATTTGATCACTATATAAAAATAATTTTTTTAAAAAATCCGTGCCAACGTAGATTTAATATTAACAATGTTAAATTATTTCTGAAATTAATATACGGATTAGTTAAGATTAAATTTACTATTTTTCATAATCTTTAACTTTTTTTTTTCTTTTCCCCCCTTTAAGCTCTATATTTTTTTATATACATGGTAAAATATTTTCTAAGTAAAATAAACGTTGGAAATTTAATTAAATTTACTCAAAAATACGAAACATGTTTTGCTATATAACTGTCATGATTTTTGGCTTAAAGATCATGGTTTACTATTTCATCTTGTACAATACCTAGTATACATACAAAGTGAAATAGAATTTTGTGTTTTAAGTTACTGAAAAAGTTATCAGGTTCAACTTTTATTTCATCATTTTTATATAATGGAGCTAATCCTATGGTTGCTATCTATTTTTGTATGCTAGTTTCAAATTACTAATAATACAACTAAATTTAAAAAGCTTTATAAAAATTAAGAAGACAAAAAAAAACAAAAAAAAATCTGAGTAATTTTGCATAATCTAAAAGAGGCCATCGACCTGAATCGTATTTATACGAAATTCTAATTTTATAGTTCATTAGGCATTTTTAATTAATATTTGAAAGTCACTCAATGACGTCACGGTCGGGAACTTTTTCCTATGTCTACAAGCTTATATAAATAACCAACCGTGACGTCATTTTTCAATTTTCAAAAGTTAATTAAAAATACTTAATGAACTCAAAAATTATAAATTTGCATATCAATCGATTCAGAACAATAAAGAATGTGCAATAAAATTAATGCTTTTTTTTTGTCTCCCTCATTATTATCGAATAATTTAAATAATTCTAAATCTAATGTGCTAGTAAACTTACATGACTATATAGTTAGATAGCACTTAAGTTTGGACGATTATATTATTTAAATTACTAAAATAAGATACAAGATTTTATTACGTTTCATATCTATACAGAGTTGGAAAAAGTCATTGTAGCAACGCAAATAAACAAAAATAGAAATAGCACAGCATATTAAGTTAAATAAAAGCATTATTTGCAACATATTGAAATAGTTAATTAGCAGTATTTTATATTATTTGCTGCAAGATAATCTGATAAACTATATAATATATTATTTCCACATCAGGTATCTTTATACCAACTTTTTAAAATACGATTAACATTGATTTATATTTCTAATAAAGTGCTATAGTCGGGATCTTTTTATATGCATATAAGTATGGTTTTGGTTTTTCAACATAATTTTCACCATTTCTAATTATATATTTGAACGCTGCGTAACAGTATAGTAAATCAGGATGGATAGCTTCTCAAAACAATAAAATAAATAAATAAATAATCGTCTTTATTAGAAAAAAAAAATGAAAGAGAAAAAAAAAACACAATTTTTGAAAGAGCGTGTTTTTTTAAGGCTGACTAAATGCCACTAAATGTCTGGTCCACTCTTACACCTAACCCCAACCTAACCTTAACTTGCATTTTTTTTTTCTGCAACGATTATTTTAGTTAATTTAATAAGTTACAAGTTTTGGGTATTTTGAATCAGGACCCAAAATGAGAAAAAGACAAAAAAAGGATTGTCTCTGTCTCTGTCTCTGTCTCTGTCTCTGTCTCTGTCTCTGTCTCTGTCTCTGTCTCTGTCTCTGTCTCTGTCTCTGTCTCTGTCTCTGTCTCTGTCTCTGTCTCTGTCTCTGTCTTTGTCTCTGTCTCTCTCTCTCTCTCTCTTTGAATTCACAATGAAAAATAAGCTTAAATACAATATACAACTATAATTATTTTTTCATTTTTCCCTTTTCCAATTTATATAATGCATAATACTGTTACTGTATGATATGATAATTATCCGTTAAGCTTTGTATTATTATTTTATATTATACAAAAAAAGTATACTTAAAAAAAGCACGCAAGGAGATAATTCTAATTCTTTGAAAAATCTGAAAACACCTGGCTTATTTCTCACGTAAATATTTAGCAAAAATACTCAATAATTTTTTTTTATTATTCCCTTCAGTGAAAAAAAAAACAAAAACAAAATCTTTGATCTTCTATCATATCAAGAAAAAAATTTGCAATAGAATATCGTGTTGGAATATTAAATTTTGAGTTAAATGAATTATTTTCAGTCTTGCTTGGAAGATAAACAGTGTGTCAATTTGAAAGTGGGCTGTAAAAAAATTGAAACTTTATAAGCAAAAATGTCTAGTACACCATGTACCAATATATGGTGCATGCGCATGACGTCATACTGAGTTCACTTTGACGCCATATTGGAGCAACGAATAACATTGCTCAGTATAAGAAAAACGTGGTTTTTGTCTATTTTCAAAGAAAAATTAGTTGTTTATTTCTAATTGTTATTATTTTTCTCGCATACTTGCAAATTTAAATTCAGCCTGTTAACAGCATGTAAATGCTATCAAAAATATTTTTAAATATTTTTTAAACTGGCAAAATGTGTCATTTTCCCTTACCGGGGTCAACGTTATTTAGTGCCTACATACGGCGTCAACTTTTATATGAGTAAAACCACCCAATATTTGTTGAAAGTAACCCATTACTTTATTTATATGATATATAATGGTCAATGGATATATTATCTCACTTTATGCATGTTTTTTCTATTAACTAATATATTGTGTAAGATATTTCCTGTATCTGTTATTTTCATGCTTGTACTGTGTGTAGTGTTCCTCCATTGTAATGGACATATGTCTGTATTTAGAAACTACAATAAATCAAATCAATCAAATCAATGATGATAGAGGGCATGATATGACATTACAGAAGAGTGTTATATTTTGGAGTGTCAATCAGCATTCAACAACGATACGTTTGAACAGAAATTCCTGGCTATATATACGAATGAGAAAGAAAGAATAGTGAGAGAGTGAGAGAGAGAGAAAGAGAGAGAGAGAGAGAAAAGATAAAAAACTAGTAGTTTCTACGTTTTATACAAAAAGAACGTTTTTTTTTTTTTTTTTTTTTTTTTTTTTTTTTTTTTTTTTTTTTTTTTTTTACCGAGCTCATGAAATGGCTGAGTGGGAAAAGCAGGTGACTCGTAACTCAGTGTTCCTTTTCGAGCATAAATTCAAGCCACTTCTGGATGCGTATACGAAGTGTGAGAGGGTAAGAGCACAACACGTTACACGAAGCATGTTAAATTTACATGCAATCCATGACGACGCACAACACTCGGGAGGTGAATGCTAATGGATGTGATATCACCGACCAGTCTGCTTAGAGTTTCCACGGTTTCTCTAGACTGTTATGGCGAATGCCAGCCAATGTGTGTGGTTTCTATTTGTTGGAAAGTCCTTACTTGTCTTCTTGTCGATAAGACAATTGAATTTCTTGATGGGACGATGAAATGGTTTACTTGGCACAATATGGCAAAAAAAAAAAAAAAAAAAAAAAAAAACTTTTCACCCGTTAACAGAATATTATTCATAATACATTTTTACTGTCCTGTACACAAATGAAAGAAATAACTAAATTTATGCTGCATTTATGTCATATAGCAAAATTGCTAACTTTGCTCTTAAACAATTTTATTATGCAGTGGGGCATTAAGGCGGGAAATCAGCTACTACGGGATTTGACTAAAAAGTCGTAAAGAAGGAAAAATCTTAAAATTTTCATGGTGATACATTAGGTTAAGGCAACTTCAAAAATTTAAAAATTTTAGGGGGTCACCATGTTACATTTTGAATTATGATTTTTTGAAGTTTTCATCCTATAAGAGGCCATGTTAATTTTAGTGAATTTCAGAAATTAATTTCTCTCTTATCTGATGGTTACGGGTATTGAAAATTTTATCATGGGTAGCTGTTATCATTAAGTTTCAGGTGACGTGAAAAAATTAGGAGGTTTTCTTTTTAGATTTTCAGATACAAGCCAACTAAAGACAACCCTTAATATTAAATATATATTTTTCAGTGTATGAACATGAACTGTAATAAAAACTACATTTATTTACAAAACAGAAACTTGCATCTGTATAGGACAAACTTTAACATTTACATCTAAAGAGATGCAGAAGTAGGTGATATACATGAATACAGAAGGAAAAAAAAAGTATTCCACGAGATGTATAATATATATAAAATGATGTCTTTTACTAATGAGCTCAGGTAATGAGAAAATATAAGAGAGAAAATAAAAAAGTTGGCATAACGTCAAACCTCAACAACGATGAAAATGTTACATTCATGCTCCAATTGTAAAGTCAAAATTATAAATCTATAATGATAATGTCAAGCAATCATTTTTTTTAAGGTTATATTAGTAAAAAAAAATGGAATAGAATAATAATTTCTAAAAAATATATGTGATTTTTATAGTTTCACTGTAATAATAATTCCATTAAAAAAGCTTTTTATTTTTATTTTTTTTTGTACTTAAAGTTACCTGCACTATCGAAATAGCTACTTTACCTATAGTTATTATTATTTTTTAGTTACGCCTTATAAAGTACAGTATTATTTACTTTGGTAATTGTTTAAGGAGCCGGCTTATTCCGCATATAAAACGTGTTGAGTGCAATAAAAATATTAAGAACTTCTGGACCATAGTCAATGATTTTGACTATTTTATGCTACGTATTTTATTTTTTATTTTCATGTTTTATATCGTCCATGCCGTGGTCCGACCTCCCTCCAGACGTATATCATGCGTTTGGAGGGAGGTTTGATTGTGGCATGGACGATGTGTCTTTTATGTTTGTTTTGTCTTCTTGTATTGTTTTGACTCTATTATATTCAGAGTATTTGGACTTGCTCTGTTGCTGAATAAAGAACTAATTTGAATTTGAATGTAATCATCTATGGATTGGTTTGCAAGAAAATTTTAATAAAGTCTGAAAATGAAGTACTGAAGGGTTTTAATGGCTTTTATTTATTTATTTATTTATTTATTTATTTATTTATTTATTTATTTATTTATTTATTTATTTATTTATTTATTTATTTATTTATTTATTTATTTATTTATTTATTTATTTATTTATTTATTTATTTATTTATTTATTATTATTATTTGCACAATGATACTTTACGGCAAGAAAACTATAGAAATATGTAAATGTTTTGGAAAATCACCCTCCAAAATATGAATTTACGACTTTTTTTCTTCTTCTTGGCTTTATGTTATTTTCTCCACAATCTGTTGGTCACAGCTCCTAAATTTCTGTTATCACAGGTCATTTTTACCATAGACTTTTATTAATGACATAAAAACAAAATAGGAACAAATTGTGAATTTCAGAATTGTTGAATATTTTGGATGTAAATCATCATTGAGTGAAGGAGCACTTTGTCAACTTCAAATAATAAAAACTGATTTTTTTATTTCTTTTCTTCTCTTTTGACTCAAACTCTTAAATTCAAATATTCAAAGTAATAATAATAACAAAAGATGACATTATGAAATATTAATAATATTAACAAGAAAAACGTTATTAGGGGTTAATAAATATAAATTAAAAAGCCTGTAAATCAGTATACTGATACACGGAAAATAAATTATACTTAAGGCAAGTAAATGCAATAGGTAGACATATAACCTAGAACACAGGTATTATTATACTATAATAATACCTAATGCAGGTACACTATGCTACAATAAAGGTGTGACTCACTTAGATTAAGTGGTATTATATTGTAGTTTATAACTACCTGTTCTAAATTCAAGTGTACCTTTTGCAAAATACAGGATACGTGTACCTTCCATAGGTAGTAATTTTTTTCGTGTAATATTTAAGATGTATTATATAAGCTGGTTGCATCAATATAAAAGTCAACGCTATATGTGTACACTAAATAACATAGGCTGGTATGAGAAAATGCCACATTTGGCCACTTTACAAATAATTAGCAATATTATTGAGAACATTGATACTGTTAACATGTTGAATTAGATTTCCAAATATGCGAGAAAAATATTAATATAAAATAAACTATATAACTAATTTTCTGAAGAAAATAGCCAAAAACAATGTTTATCCTATGCTGAGCAATGCTATTTATTGCTCTGCAGTATAACTTTGAAGCGGATTCAGTATGACGTCATGCGCAAACACCTTAAAACAAAAAAATTAAAGTTTAATTTTAAAGCCATAGATCACATAAAACAAAATGTGCTTTTTAATGAATGAACACGAAATGGGATCTTCAAAACTGATGACAATTTTTACCAGAATGTTAATGTAGCCCTACGAGAGAGTGTGAAAATACTGTAAAGTATGCAATTTAAGTGACTATTCATGTTTCTGACGTCAGAAACATGTAAAAATAGTCAAAAATGTTGTGCGGGTTGCATAAATCAGCATTTTCTAATGAACACTGCTACGGAGCTACAGTTGGGCTAACTGAAGTTATTTATGTAAGTCCCATGAAGTGTTTTGTGATATAAATGCTAATGTTTTCTTCTGGTCTATTCCTTTAAGTTATCTTCATAAGCAGACTTTCAATTATGTACAATACTTGTGAACATCACAGTTTACCTACTATGTTACCCTGTTTGATCAATGTAATGAGTTACATTGAGAGAGATATATATTATTGGAAATATCCCTCTCACTTGGGGAGATATAAAGAAGAGAGTACTAGTAATCAATTTGATTGGTTTCTTAAAAGATACAATTTATAATATATATAGAAATGATTTTACATTAGCAATGAAAAAGCCTTATTTTCCTCAATATGAAATTTCTTCAATTTTTTTTTTCTTAAAAAAATTATTTACTGATGGTTATACTGTATTTTTTTTTTCTTTTAAGTTTTCAAATTGCATTTTTCCTGATGAGTAAAATGTTACAGCTAATGCAATTTTAATGAATAATTAGTGATACTATTGTTCTTCAGTACTACTGTAGTACTTATTCATGATCATGACAAGGTACGCTATGTAAATCAATATTAACATAATTATTTATGTAATGTTGATTTAATAATATTTACGATTCAGCATTATTATTCATTTCGCTATAGATAATGTATAATTTTTTGTTGTGTTAATTTAAAAATCAATGAGTTAATTCCATAAAAGTTTCATTCTAATTTTTTACAGTGTTTACAGAAGACTTTTTAAAATCTAAAATAATTATAATGAAAAAATCAGTACATCAAAGAAATATAAAATGTACTATAAAAAGGTTGTTAAAAAGTTAATTACATTATATTGCGATCTTCAATCTTTATATAAAAATAATTTAACTTTCGTTTATCGTTTTGAAGTTTAAATAAAAACTGGATTATTTTTGTGTATAATAATTATTCAATGTCTCTCTCTCTCTCTCTCTCTCTCTCTCTCTCTCTCTCTCTCTCTCTCTCTCTCTCTACTCATTCTATGAAGTACAGTATGTACTGTATTATGTATTCTTTATATCTTCTTTTGGATAAAAATATAAAGTTATTATATAAAACAATATTATGCGTTAGTATTAACGTGACCAACTTAGACCGGAAATCGTTAAATGAAGAATTATACTTTCACAATAATTTTTTGTAAATTATTTATTTCCCACAAAACAACTACTATAATTTTCAAAAAAAAATCGAGTAAATTAAATTTTTTGTTTGTTTGTTCCAAAAAAATTGTTAATAATTTTTTTAGTTTTAAAAAAATTTCTAATTTGCCTAAAATTTGCCACTAAAATTTGAATTTTCACATTTACATGTTATCTTTAAAGTGGAATAACTTAAATATTTGATTGTGTGTGAACATGTTTGACGTAACTAAATTTTGAAATACCATTTCTTCTTTACTTTGTGTTAATATTATTATTCGCAACTATCTAGTTTGCGAGATATCAGTCGGTCACCTGCCCCCTTAATTTGCTCTTGAGAGAAAGTTTTTTTTTTTTAACGATAGACCAAGACTTAAATATATTATTATATTACTAATGCATGTCATCGGAAAAATGTATACATATAATTTTAGGTGTTATATTTTTGTGTACCATCTAATAATTTGAAATTCCAACCATACCAGCTTCTATAGAGTAACATTTCCATGGTTTTGTCATGGCTCATGCTGGGGTTGTGTATTTAAACCATGGCTGGTACATGAGTAAAATTCTATAGTACACAGAAAAAAATCAATAAATCACGTAAATTATGCTGCAAAGAATAATTCCTATATTGTAGAGCAATTTTTTGATATTTTGGAATAACAGAAAAGTATAATTATTATAATGAATATCTTAAAGGAATAGACCAGAGAAAAACAAGCATTTATATCACAAAACACTTGATGGGATTTACATAATTATATAACATTAGTTTGTCTCAAAACCCAACAGCAACCCCGTAGCAGTGATCAGAAAATTCGATTTATGCAATCTGTGCAACATTTTCATACTAATTTTTGCATGTTTCTGACGTCATAAACATGAATTTTCACGCAAATTGCATACTTTACAGTTTTTTCACGCTCTCTCGTGGGGCTACATTAACATTCTGGTAAGAATTAACATCAGTTTTGAAGATCCCATTTCGTGTTTATTCATTAAAAAGCACATGTTGGTTAAGTGGTCTATGGCTTTAACAATTATGCTACGTAGAATAATTGCATTGCAATATAGAAATGACTCAAATGACGTAGCTATGCATAAATGTTGCAGAGTAGAACAAGTCAAATAACACAAATACGTACATCAACAAAAATACAATTTATAAATAACATTTATTTTTATCCGTGCATTATGGCAATAATAATGGCTGGATATCACTGTGTTAGAAGGTGTAGATGCTAAAACAATAGGGGAAAAAAAACAACAACTTTTTTTTAAAAAGAAGTTTCCAACACATATTTTTATATCAGAGAGAGAGAGAGAGAGAGAGATAGTTTTATTTGCTTGCAGATGTGTATATCAACTATATAAAAACAACATCAATAACTCATATTAAAAGATATCTATACCTAAATCAATCCAATATATTGACCCCCAAGCAATGTGTTACCATCTTTTAAAATATTTTCTCTCTCCCCTTACTCTGATCTTTGGGTCTGTAAATCATCATAGAGTGTAGAAGGAAGAAAGCACTTTGTCAACGTCAAATAAAAAGAACATTGACATTTTTTTTTAATACTTTTCTTTATAAAATAGTAATCAAGAAAAATGTAATTTAATATCTCATATTATATTATTAATTTTTTAAATATATTAATTAATCATTATATCTAATTTTCTTTATTGAAAATTATTCACAAATGATATGAATATTAATAAAGTTTCAGATAAGATTAATTTGTAACATTTTTCAATTTTCAGTTTAATCGAACGATAATTAATTTTTTTTAAATTATCAAATTTTTAAGTCAGACATCAACAAATGACGCATTAGCATAAGAGAGTGAGGAAGAAGAAGAAAATCAAGAAGACATTGTCTGGAATCAATTGATATACAAATTTATAATTTTTTTAGTTCATTAAATATTTTTTAATTAATTTTTGAAAATCGAAAAGTGACATCACGGTCAGTAGCATATAATGTATAGCTTAGGATAAAATTACCGACTGTGACGTCATTTCGCGACTTTCAAAAATTATTATTTGAACTGAAAAAATCAGAATTCATATATCTATCGATTCAAGACGATGTCCTCTTTTAGAATATGCAATAAAATTACCCCCTAATTTTTTAAATGTGCTATAAATAAATATTTTTAATCATTTTTCTAATTACGATTTTCAACAGCAACAACAATGTAGACTTTTTTTTTTTCTTAACCTGAAATAAAAATTCTTTTTAAAGGGTAACTGTTCTAACAAAGAGACCAATAAAGGGTAGTGACCATTGACCATCATGCAAACACTTTCAGTATAATAATATGTAGGACCTCTATAGGTAGATTCTTTATCACGCGGCAGACCCACAAAATGACAAAATGAGGTTAAAAATTGTTACGTGGGCAACTTTACCCACGCTTTTACCGAGCTGGTATGGCCGAGTGGTGAAACCAGCTGACTCGCAAATCTGTACTCCTCACCGAGTATAAGTTCGAGCCACTGCTGGGTGCGTACGTGAAGTGTGAGAGCACAACACGTTGCACGATGTACGTTTACATGCATTCCATGACGACGCACAGTATTCGGGAGGTGCATGATTGATGTGATTGCACTGTCCAGCCTGCCTAGATGTTTCCACGGTTTCTCTAGGCTGTCATGGTGAATACCGGGCTGTGTGGCCGGCCCGTGTGTGCTTTTCTATTAATTGGAAAGTCCTTACCTGTCGATAAGACAATGTCTTGACTGGGACTGGGATTGTTGTATAGCACGATAACACAATATGGTAAGCAAAAAAAAAAAAAAAAAAACTTCTAGTATACGTAATACCAACTCAAGTTGAAACTTTATTTTGAGTCTCAAGGCTCTTTAACATACGTAGTTCTAAGCCATAAAAAATGTCAAAAATAATTTGTTATGTGTAAAATCTTGTGAACCACTGGGAATTCTATTTTAGCGATGAAATTTGACTTTTTTATTGTTTTTGAGATAATTTTTATCACCGTGTGAGTGATTTTTTTGACGTAAGTTTCAAACATAAAGAAATAAATAAAATACGGTACGAGATACGACAGTTTTTAGACTCAAAGCCATAGACCACATAAAAAAAAGTGTTTTTTTTTAAAGAATAAACACGAAATAGAATCTTCAGAACTAATGACAATTTTTACCAGAATGTCAATGCAGCCCCACGATAGAGCGTGAAAAAACTGTAAAGTATGCAATTTGCGTGAAAATTCATGTTTATGACGTCAGAAACATGCAAAAATTAGTATGAAAATGTTGTGCGGGTTTCATAAATTGAATTTTCTGATAATTGCTACGGGGCTACTGTTGGGTTTTGAGACAAACTATTTAAAGTTATTTATGGAAATCCCATCAAGTGTCTTGTGATATAAATGCTTATGTTTTTCTCTGGTCTATTCCTTTAAATACATATTATGCAATTTCTTTGTCTTTTTTCCCCTTCAGATTTTCTTCTAGGCAATGGAATACATTTTAAAAGTCATGGTATAGAACTGATTTTTTTTCACTGTTTCTGTATACTTTACTAAATCTCCGTATAAGAAAAGATTTTTTTTTTTTTGCAGTGGTAAAGGCAGACGGGAAAGGCATTACCTCAGACTGTGGTATCACAAGGAAATTCAATTGTATTTGACAATAAGTTAACTCTCTCTGTCTCTCTCTCTCTCTCTCTCTCTCTCTCTCTCTCTCTCCTTCTTATACTTATATATGGGGAAAGTACCATAACTATAGTTAAATATATATATATATATATATATATATATATATATATATATATATATATATATAATAATAATAATAAAAAGTAAAAATGAATGAAATATATCATTAAAAAATAATGCACAATTTTTAATAACTCCAAAAATCCTAAAATAAAAGAACGTCATTTTATAGTTTATAAGTAAAAAACAAAAACAAAAAAACAATGAACATCGGTTATTTAAATCATGTATAACAAAAATGTTTTCAAAAAAAAAAAAATGAAAATGATAAAAAAAAAATTCTATATAGTATTGTTAATGACGCTAACATAAAAGATGTAATATTTTATACCAAATGAAGTGTTAAAATTAAAACGAGTGCTTTTTTCTGTTTGAACATAATGTTTTGTATGTAGTTGTTTATTTATGACGGACGGAAAAAAAATATCGCGTGGTGTAAATCGTTGTAAAATGTAAAAAAAAAAAAAAAAAAATTTTAATAATGTTTTATTTTTGCCTCTATATAAATTCAAAGATACTTAGTAAAATGGATTTTTAAATCAAAAAATCTATTCTTCAAAATATAATTTTTTTATTTTAAATTTGTAAATTTTCCAATATATATGTATGAATAATAATCTTACCTTATCCTCCCAAACTTCCCTTGCTCACGTTATATGACAGATATTTTAAATTCAATTTACATATTTCCTTTCAAATTAAAGTAGTTGATTCTAGTATAGTATAAGGTAGTTTTGTTATTAACCTAATTGAAATTGTTAAAAAACAACAAAATGGATAGATATTAACTTTAAAGCAAAGCAAAAGAATAAATATATAAATTCAATTTATTCTTTGCAATCCCTCTGGTTATGAACTATTTACATATTTTGCTATAATTTTTAACTTTTGATTCAACATAACTATCGATGAATCTTTTAATCTCGTTCATGCATCTGTTTTCTGGGCCCATAGTGATAAGATAAATTCAATATTGACTGATAAAGGAACAAATGTTTTGAAGCTGACTATAAGTAGTTGCGCTCATATCCGCTTCCGTTTCGACTTACTTCGCATGCGTAGTAAGGAGAAACGGAAGCGGATGTGACCGAAATCGCTTATAGTCGGCCTCAAAACCGTTGTTCCTTTACTAGTCAATTGTGCCACGTCATACGTCCTTATATTAATATTAAGGAGGTATAGGGGACCGTAGATGGCAGCACAGGGAAATTTTCATTACCAAGATACTACATGCAAGATAGAGACACCAACTGGTTCTATGTAAATCTTAGCGCAATTGTGATTGGTCTATTTTGATCACGTGACCTTCAACTCGGGTGCTCATTGGCTTAGAGACGCTCATTTTGATTTTCACGGTGGCCCAAATTGGTCGAGCGTGTCCTTACTTTGTATGTAGTTACAAGATATGGACACGGGGCACGCTCGTCCATTTGGGCCACCGCGAAATTCAAAATGAGCGTCTAAGCCTATCAGCGCCCGAGTTGAAGACCACGTGATCAAAATTGACCAATCACAACTGGGCCGAGCATAACATTAGAACAAGTTTGGTGTCTGTATATTGCCTATCTAAAAATACTGTTCCGCTATCTACGCTCTCTTGTCTTCTTTAAACTAATATTATGCAAATTTTATACTTATCAGAAAATTAAAAAAAAAAATTAAAAAATCGGGGACATTTCCGTTGTTGTAAAACGAAAATATCCACAGGTAAAAGTATTTCAATATTTATTATAATATACCCTTTAAATGAAATGCATAAGTATTATTTATTTCTAAAAATTATAATGCTATCTACTAGTATCTATTATTTTTCCATATCGCCATCGTTGCGCCCAAAGGGCGTACTTGCATTTGGGTACATTCGATGCTGCATCCGCCATAAAGAGGAAGTTCAGGGGTTACAACATGGCTTCTTCAATGTTAGATAATGAGAAGAACTGTTCATAAACTAACATATGATGACCTAAATCCCTTCCATAGTCCCATAGTAGCCCCGAAAACTCGAGCTCATCCTGCGAGATATGCAACCCGCTACAACATTTTCTATTATAAAGCCGTAACTATGACGTAAAAGATACGGGACAGGTTGCATATCTCGCAGCATGATCACGAGTTTGCGGGGCTACGGAAGGGCTTTGGGTCATCATATGTAAGTTTATGAACAGTTCTTCTCATTATCTAACATTGAAGAAAGCATGTTGTAACCCCTGAACTGCCTCTTTAAGCTTAACACGTAAAATCAAGTGCAAGTACGCCCTTTGTGGTACTCGATAAAAATGCAAGTACGCCTTTTTTAAGATGACCTTGAAATGCAAAGTACGTCCTTTAGACGCAACAAGGGCGATCTGATGTTCCAATTAAAAAAAAAATCTAATGTATTAAAAAAAAAAAAAAAAAAAAATTTCGTGTATAACAAAAAAATACCAAAATAATACTACAATAAATATATTTGCAAATTTCCATATTAATATAATTGGTTTAAATAAATAATAAAAGTTAATATACATAATGGTAAATACACATACATACATATACACACACATGGTTCTAAAATATTGTCACATTGGGGTTTTATATGCGGATAAAGTGTAACGGTCATTAATTTAAGTACAGATTTTTGAAGCTACGTACTGTTCGTTTTGTCAAAATAATTGTCATGATATTGTAACATGTATAAACTGTATATACATACAATGAAAATAATGATAAAAACATATCAAAATTTTAAATCTAGCAATAATAAATCATGACAATTTAAATATTTATATAGTAATCATTATTAACATATAAGTTTGTTTTTATTTTAAGTCATTAATACTGTATATTTGTTTTACTATTTGTTTTTTTACTCTCATATCTTTTATTATATAAGTTATTTATTATGACACAATTTATTTTATATTATAAATCAATGATTTTTTTTTCCTGAAGGTATATAATATTTTTTTTATAGAAACTTGAAAAATTGTAATTTTAAGAATTTTGTGATTTATTTTGTTCTTTTTTATCTTATACTCTTTCAGTATTTTCCAAATGCCATAACTTGCTCGGAAAAAGAGAAAGGTCGTTGTTTATAAGTTATAATAATAGTTGTTTTTTGTGCTCCTAATAAAGAAAAAAAATGACGATCACCTAATGCCTTTTAAATGGAATTACGCATTTTTTGGAACTGGGTTTACGAACATCATGTTTGTTTAAGGAAGAAGTGAATTTTTTTTAGACTTGATACTTTTTTTTTTTTTTTTTTTTTTAATAAATATTTTTAGCATAAGTTTGAATTGCCTTCTATAGCATGTAAGATATTTCAAAATGATTTGTAAACCTGTTATATGGGGAAAAAATAACATGGGAAATATAAGACGCCCTATGCTTAACATGTTATTTTTTTCCCCACATAACCGATGGACAAATCTATTTAAAATTTGGTATAAACTGCTATTAAAGGCAATACAAACATGCTGGAGAAAAAAAAGTCCCGTCTGAGGTTAATTGTTAACACGTAATATAGTTCTTCCATTGCTGAAGCAAAATATTGTATTGTTGGATAGTTTGTGAGCTACTATAGGGTGTATGCAGATGACGTCATATTTATTGCGCTTGGAGGCCATACTGGAGTAGTGACTAACATTGCTCAGCATAGGACAAACTTCATTTAAGCCAAGTTTCTTTGGAAAATCGGTTACTTTTTTGTTCATGTTATTTTTCTTACATACTTGAGATACTAATTCAACATATTTACAGCATCAATGCTCTCAAAAATATTGCATAGTGGTTTTAAACTGGCAAAATGACTTATTTTCCTATGCCACCCATGTTATTGAGTTATCCAACATGGCGTCGACTTTAACATGAATGCATAGACCCTATAAGTTTAAGTGGTGTATTTTTCTGGCTAGTCTAGCAATATTGTAAAGTTAGTGAAGAGTAAAGAGCGTTTTTTTTTTTTTTATTTAGCATAATTGCAAAAATTGACAGTCACGTCACGTGTATACATCATTACTTTTTTACTTTCATTTGTTTAGTCAAAATTCTCCAATTAATCATTGATGTCTCAGTAATCTTCAATAAAAAATTTAAACATATATTTTTAAATTAAATCATTAAATTAGTGTAATTAAACCACAGCAAAAGAAAAAAAAGAGACAACAATTGAATAACAAACTTAGCATCGTCACTGATGGCATTTGAAGGTCAAAAGTGAAAATTAAACATATTTATATAAATAAATAAAAGTTTTTTTTCTTGCTTAATATTTATTACATATTTTTACATTAAGAAGCTAAAATAAGTGGTTTTACGTGCTCTGAAATAATATCAGTAATATTGTAACATAAGAACATTAGTTTATATATAAATTTATTTTTAATACCTTAAAATGTAAGCACAAAAGTTATAGTGTTCGCATTAGATTTACATTTTTTTTTGCGTGTATTTTTGCATTGATTTTTGCACAACACCTGTATAAAAGCTTAAGTAGAATCTGATAAAAATGTTTTTTATATAAACTTGAAATTGACTAGCATGGTATAGTAGTTTACTCTTGTAAGAAACAATTTAGATAAACTCTTTCTCTCTCTCTCTCTCTCTCTCTCTCTCTCTCTCTCAGTCTGATAACTTCATTATCCAACTGTAAAAACGTGTAACAAACAGAAATTTAATAACAATTCAGACACAATCTGTTTTTATACACTAGATAAATTTTAATGATTTAAAAAGAAACCTGTTAAATTCCAGTGATTATATAAGATTTTAAAAATGAAATATTTAAGATAAAAAATTTAAAACTGTCTCTACCACCTCTAGTTAAACCTTAATTATATATATTTTTTGAATTGTTGCAACAATCAAAATAACAAGTTAACTTAAGTCCCTAGATTTTAACAATGTGGGCGATAGATTGACTTATTGAACAATCGCCCAAAATGGTGTACTAGTTTGTATAGTACAAATAATCGATTGTTGGATTTTCAAATGACCTTTGAAGCATTCTTAGCTTCTCCGTACTGTATAACTATAGTTATACTATATAGTTTATGGTTTAACTATAGTTAGTAATGCAACTTTTTTTTTTATTGTTTGAAATGGTATTTTGTAAATTAAACGTTAATTCACCCTGACAAATAAAACAGTACCAACATAAAATACTGCATTTGAAAATATTTCATGAGATACTAAAATTTGTATATCACATTTTCATGTGTATAATACTGATGATAAATTAGTATTTCTATAGCGATAGCAGCAAGTTTAAAATTTACACCACTGCATTGAAAAAGATAATAAACAGGCGGTGAAGGTAACATTTGAATGTCGCTTGTTTTTATGAATAAAAATCACAAATTTTGTACAGCATAGTTACGCTTTCTATAACGTTATATTTCATACGTCTTCTTTTTTTACTTTGTTTTATAATAAAGTGCTTCCGTTGCCTAGTGGTTCACGAGTTAGAATTGCATCCAAAAGGGAAGAGGTTGTGGGTTCGATCACAGCCATACCGACCAGGCTTGGCGATGGCAAGTATTTATTCAAGTCCACTTGCCCAAAGGATTCAGTAGGAGTACAAAGATAATAAAATCAAATTTTGACTCTGAAACAAACTTTAGTGCTTTAATACAGAGAGAGAGAGAGAGAGAGAGAGAGAGAGAGAGAGAGAGAGAGAGAGAGAGAGAGAGAGAGGACTTGTTTTTCTCCGAAAAGACATGGAACGTAACAAAATCCGATATTTTAGCTACTAATAATACCAAATTCAAAAAAAAAAAAAAAAAAAAAAAAAGAAGAAAGAAGAAAGAAAGAAAGAAAGAAAGAAAGAAAGAAAGAAAGAAAGAAAGAAAGAAAGAAAGAAAGAAAGAAAGAAAGAAAGAAAGAAAGAAAGAAAGAAAGAAAGAAAGAAAGAAAGAAAGAAAGAAAGAAAGAAAGAAAGAAAGAAAGAAAGAAAGAAAGAAAGAAAGAAAGAAAGAAAGAAAGAAAGAAAGAAAGAAAGAAAGAAAGAAAGAAAGAAAGAAAGAAAGAAAGAAAGAAAGAAAGAAAGAAAGAAAGAAAGAAAGAAAGAAAGAAAGAAAGAAAGAAAGAAAGAAAGAAAGAAAGAAAGAAAGAAAGAAAGAAAGAAAGAAAGAAAGAAAGAAAGAAAGAAAGAAAGAAAGAAAGAAAGAAAGAAAGAAAGAAAGAAAGAAAGAAAGAAAGAAAGAAAGAAAGAAAGAAAGAAAGAAAGAAAGAAAGAAAGAAAGAAAGAAAGAAAGAAAGAAAGTCATCCGTTTTTACTACTTATATTTTCATAATAATGCTTTCATTCATAAAAATTTATTTCTGGTAATTTTCACAACTACTTAAATATATATTTCAGTTTTTTTTTTTTTTTTTTTTTTATGTATAAGTTGACTATGTTTTTATGTAATTGTATTGTAAGACCTTGTACTGTACACTATTATTATAGCATAAAAATATAATAAAACTTTTCATATTGTTAACATGCTAAACAAAACAACAATATTGGCAAAATTCCATTATGTACAAACAAATTAATTGAATTAAATTCACAATTTTATGACTAAAATTTTTCTTATATATATACCGTTCAATGCTTTTAAAAAAAATATACATTTTATAGCTAAAAAAAAATAATAATAAAAAAGTAATAAAAATAATATTGATAATAATTATTTATTGACAAAAAAAAAAGCATATGACCCGAGTCGATATTCTGGGTTTAATAATTGGTGATACGACCATAAAATTTGTTTTAGTAGAGAGGGGGGGGGGGGGGTATGATAATATAAATTTTACACATACACAGTTGGGCGGTGTACTGTTTTGAAACATTGTTATAGCTCGCAAAACGATTTTATCAGAAAAGTGCTGAGTGAGTTTATGTCTAACGATAATAAAGGAATATTTATTTTAGTTTCATCAGCATTAAATTTAAAAATATATATATATATATATTATACATCTCTAATTTGTCTGTATAAATAGAACGTGGTTAAATTTAAGGTATTTAAATTCATTTTTATGTAAATATAAGAAACTTTATTTTTTGTTTAAAAAAAAAACATATTTAAACTGTTTGTAAGTGATATTATGAATAGTTTGTTTAAAGATGGAAAAAGTGTAGACTAAAATGTTAAATTTATAATATGTGTAATGGTTATTACAATAATTTATTTGTTTAGTAGATTTCTACAATGTATATAAATCAAATTTAAAATTTAAAATCATTAAAAATATCATAAAATTGGATATATGCACTGACAAAAACAAATATGTGTAACATTGATTGCTTATGTTTACTCAAAATGCGGAAAAGGAAGTGGCCGGAAGAGGAAACCACGTGACGGTAAAAGTGAGAGGCAGCTCAAGGTTAGCTTGCTACTGGCACCAAGGTTTCTCCCACTTTTACCGTCACGTGGTTTCCTCTTCCGGCCACTTCCTTTTCCGCATTTTGAGTAAGCAGAAGCACACAAGGTTAGCTTGCTGCTGGCAACAAGGTTTCTCCCACTTTTACCGTCACGTGGTTTCCTCTTCAGGCCACTTCCTTTTCCGTATTTTGAGTAAACATAAGCAATAATTGATAATGTTAGCTCAAAATTTCAATAGTTACTAAATATATTCATACTAAAATAATTTATTCTATAGTTCACAGTGATTATGATAAGAAATTTGTTGTAAAGTATCGTTATTTATGCAATTCCAAAATAGCAACATTTATGCTATTTGACGTAAATACAGCATTAATTATGTAATTTGTTCCACGTAGTAACGAAAAAAAAAATCAGTAGCTTTACTTTTCTAGTACAATTAAAAAATTTAAAATATATTTTCTAAAAATATTATAAAAAACATTTTTCACTTGATTTTTTCTTTATTGTTCACGTCTCTCTCTCTCTCTCTCTCTCTCTCTCTCTCTCTCTTTCAAATAAATGACACAGTAACATTTTAAACACTTCATACCTATAGCTATAATTCACACATAATCACTTATCGAACAAACGCTTTTTTTTTTAATAATAATTTTTTGCATCTTTAGTTCTTTGAAGCATGCTTTAATAGTATTTTTTTGGTCCATAAAATATATAAAAAGTCAGCTAGTATAGGGTGGTTGCATTCATATTAAAGTTAACGCCATATGTGAGCACTAAATAACAAGGGTCGGTATGGGAAAATGACACATTTTTCCAGTTTAAAAATACTTAAAGCAATATTTTTGAGAGCATTAATGCTGTTAATAAGTCGAATGAGGTTTTCAAGTAGGCGAGAAAAATGATATAAAAAAAACTTATTAAAAAATATATATGTATATATATATATATATATATATATATATATATATATATATATATATATATATATATATATATATATATTAATATATATTGTGTATATATAATTGTGTATATTGTGTATTATATAAAATATATATTGTATATATTAAAGGAATAGACTAAAAGAAAACATAAACATTTATATCACAAAAACACTTAATGGGACTTACTTCAGTTTGTCTCAAAATCCAACTGTAGCTCCGTAGCAGTGATCAGAAAATGTCGATTTATGCAACCTGCATAACATTTTTTACTAAATGTTCCATATTTCTGACGTCAGAAACATGAAGAGTCATGCAAATTGCATACTTTACAGAATTTTCACGCTCTTTCGTGGGGCTACATTAACATTCTGATATAAATTATCATCAGTTTTGAAGATCCCATTTCGTGTTTATTCATTAAAAAGCACATGTTGTTTTATGTGGTCTATGGCTTTAAATATGTATACAGCTGGAGAGATAATAAAGTAAACATTATATTGTACAATGATACAAAAGAATCTAAACATACTTAATTAATAATTTACACCGTAATAGAACAAGCAAAAGATAATATATAGAATAATAATTTAATGTACAAAATATATAATACCCATTCCATTTATTTCTTTGTTTCTATATAAGCTTTATAATGCGGTCTTATATATGATAACATCATTTTTAACATTATATCGATCGAAAGGGTGCATAATTATTTTCTTATTGTATATTATTATATAGAAACCTGTTTTATAAAGTCTCATAACCTACTAAAGTTTTTGTTTTGTTATATTTTTAACCTACATTCCTTTTCATAGTATATTATAAAGAAAAATATAATAATATAATTTAATTATTGAATTCTTGTAAAATTTCAGTTATGCATTTTGTCATAATTTAATAATAAAGATGTTTAGTAATATATTTAAAGATCGACGCAGATTTTATTAAGTATTTTTATAATTTGAGGTTATTGGACAAATTATCCTATTCAACAATTTGCTACAAAAATACAGTTTAAAATTTAATTGATCATTAAGCTTTGGATCTGCGAATGAAAAATAAAGTTATAAAAAGAGTTATGCATTTTTTCATCTGAGGCACTTTTTCTATATTTCACAGTATAATAGTTTTTTTGCCATATATATAATGCAACGTATGTTACAAAGCCACAAAGAAGTAGAAGAACGAATGTATTTTTTTTCGTGAACATAGAAAGAATTTTTAATTCTTCAAAACGTCACTGAAGCACACGTGGTTCTACTAGTAGACTTTCAGGCGGATACAACAATTTCGCTTTTTTTTTTTTTTTTTTTTTTTTTTTTTTTAGCAAAACTTGTTACAATACAGTTTAAAGTTGATAACGTTCACCTGCAACTTAAAGTGATCGTCCAGACCAAACAACATGCCCTTTTACTTCAATAAACTCAAAATTGGATTTTCAAAACTATAATTATTTTATCCGATAACCCAATAATTGTCAAACCTTAAACGTATAAGAAAACCATCAACTTATATAACTCGCACAATATTTTTAAATAGTTTTATAATGCTGACTTAAGGATTGTTCAAAATTTGAGAGTTTTGCCTACTCCACAGTGTTTTTTCTTGCTCACTTGCCAGTTTGCATTTGGGCACTAGTCAAATTTGATAATGCTTTTACATGCCACATTTTGTGTTAAATGAATTATAAGAACATGCTGTATGGTCTGAACGGTACTTTAAATATCTTAAAGACATAGAACACCTTGAACAAAAAAATTGTCTAATATCCTAACATACCTGAAAATCAACGTTAATATGGCCCGAGTCAATAATGCTGTTCGTAAACCCTGTTCTCTTACACCAAAAAATGCGCATTCCATTTGATTAACCATAGCTGATCTTCATTTTATGAGCAAAGAACAGAGTTTACGAACAGTATTAATGATTTCTAATTTATTTTACAATCACAAAATGGCACGAGCGGTTTCTGACGTCATAGCTCGCCTGATCCACGCTCACGTAAAACAAGCGAGCTGTGACGTCAGTGCCCGATCGTGCCATTTCGTGAGTGGAAAATAAATTAGAAACCAATAACTCCGGCCAAATCAACGTTAATTTTTAGGTTTGTTATATAGGATATTACACATTTTTTTTTGTTGAAATTGTTCTACGCCTTTAAGAAACATTCATATAATATTTTATGTAGCCTAGATTGTATAAAAATGATATATTGACTATAGTAAAGGAACAACTGTTTTGAGGCCGACTATAAGCGATTTCAGTCACATCCGCTTCCGTTTCTCTTTACTACGCATGCGCAGTAAAGAGAAACGGAAGCGGATGTGAGCAAAATTGGTTATAGTCGGCTTCAAAACAGTTGTTCCTTTATCAGTCAATAAGCCCTTATATTGCCTTTATAATTTTTTTATTGTAATAATTATTATAGCGCTCAAAAGTTATATTTTAAACCTGTATTTACAGTATTGCTATAATCGTCTTTTTTTTTTAATTATCTTATATAAACAAAAGAAAGAAAGTATTTTCGACCTTTAAAGTGACGTAAGATGCTTAAAAGCTATACATTTCTGTGGTATTTTATTCATGTGTATAGTTACTTTGCATGAAAGCTTATACCCTACTTTACATAAGCATATCACATGGTGGAACCATAAATACTTTGTTACTCAAAACATTATACTAAATTTTAATGTATATAAAACATCTATTTTAAGAATAATATAATATAAAAAAAATTTATGCTGTGCATAGTTTGACCTAGAATTTATTATAATAAAAATACATAAACATATTTTTATATGACAAATTATTTTATGTTTTGAATGTTAATGTTTTTAAATTATTGAATTGTCACGTAGTATACTTAATCTTTTTGAGTAAATTTTTGGATTTTAAAAATATATTAAAGCCATAGACCACATTAAACAACATGTGCATTTTAATGAATAAACACAAAATGGGATCTTCAAAACTGTTAACAATTTTTACCAGAATGTTAATGTAGCCCCATGAGAGAGCGTGAAAAAACTGTAAAGTATGCAATTTGCGTGAAAATTCATGTTTATGACGTCAGAAACATGCAAAAATTAGTAGGAAAATGTTGTGCGGATTGCATAAATCGAATTTTCTGATCATTGCTAAGGGTCTACTGTTGGGTTTTGAGACAAATTAATATTATTTATGTAAATCCCATCAAGTTTTTTGTGATATAAATGCTTATGTTTTTCTCTGGTCTATTCCTTTAAATATAAAAATAGAAATATGTTATATCCAATTAAATAACTTAAATTTAAACATTAATTATATTATAATTTCTACATTAATTTTCATGCACCTTGGCTACATTCTATCCTGCATGTTATGCAACGTAGCAGCACATATGTAACCGACAATTTGTATGAATTACAGGGGCACTAAAGCAAGCATGAGAGATGAGAGAACAGTGACACTTTTTGAGATTTGAATAAAGCACCAAATTTTTACTCTAAATTTTAGGGCTTAATTTTATAGGGTGTTTTCATTCATGTTAAAGTCGACGCCATAAGTGAGCTCTAAATAACATGGGCCAGTATAGGAAAATGACTCATTTTGCTAGTTTAAAAATACTTCGCAATATTTTTGAGAGCATTTTTGCTGTTAAAAGGTTGAATTATAGTTTCTCAAGTATGAAAAAAAAAATAATAATAACAATTAACAAAAAAATAGCTAATTTTCTAAAGAAAATGGTTTAAAAAAACTGCGTTTGCCTATGGTGAGCAATGTTATTCATTGCTCAAGAAGAGCATTGAAAAGCATTCAGAATGACGTCATGCGCACACATCCTATAGGACATCTATTTAGTATATTTATAATTTAAAAAGTATCCAGTTCGGCGTCCCCTTAGGGGGCCCAGGATCCCCTCTTGAACTTTGACACCGAGTGGCTAACAATTTATTTTTTTTTTATAGCGCATTGGTAATTCTAGCATAAAAAAAGGTATTGACATTCGTGGTATAATTTTGTCTGCGTAATCTATAGGAACATGAACAAAAATAAATGTATAAATAATAATTATACTAGTTCATCACAGCAGCATTTATGCATAAAACACAATTTATACTGTAATACATAGTGATTACTGATTATATTATAACATAGCATAATAATTTAGATGTTCAGAAAAATTATTTATGTTATTACAAAATAGCAACAATTGAGCTCTACATTATAGTAATTATCCAAAGCAGCATAAATTACGTGGTTTATCTTTTTGTGAAGAAAGATTTACTGTGGGGTATTAATTAGCAACAAAATAGGAAAATCAGTACATCCAGTAATGACGTTCGTAAACCCTGATCCTTTGCTCCAAAAAATGCGTAATTTCATTTAAAAAGCACTTAGGTGATCGTAATTTTTTTTTCTTAGTTTAAAGCGCAAAAAAAAAAAAAAAAAAAAAAAAATAGCAAAGCAAAGCAAAGCAAAGCAAAGCAAACTATTAAAGATTAAAGCCCTTATCAACTTACTTTTTTATCATTTAGAATACTAGACTGATAATTACCATACCTTATTATCCATGAATTAGACACCATCACGTTGATTTTGTATTTATTTTCGTTTATTTTTCTTTTTGAGGTTATATCACGTATCTGACGTCACAATGTAGTAATGTACCACCGCCAATCACAGTCACCGCTCTGGTCACGTGATTAATTTAAGCCCCTCCCTCAAGTTCTTTACCCCTATCACGGCCCCATCGGTACATTGTGACGTCAGATACGTGATATGACCGCAAAAAGGAAAATAAACAAAATAAATACAAAATCAACGTCATGGTGTCTAATTCATGGATGATAAGGTATGGTAATTATCATTCTAGTATTCTAAATGATAAAAAAGTAAGTTGACAAGGGCTTTAATGATATGTGCAAAAGGTACATAAATATTACCCTACCCCATGAAAATTCTTTATATTTATATAGATCATTCCGTTAATTATGGTTGTTCATTTAAATGCATTATATTACCATGAGACTATAAAGTAAAAATTTTAAGTATAACTGTACCTTGTACAAACCATAACATATATATCAAAATGAGAAGAAAAAAAATCCATAATTTCATTTCTCAACCCTTATTAACTTACTTTTGAATTCTGCGTTACATTGTATAACAAAAAAAAATTCTTATAATTTGTTACTAACTTAAAATAATTAATAAAGGAAAAGAAACTCTAAAGTTGCAGAGTGCTACACGCGAAATCGTAATAAACGCATTATACTTGGTATATATATATAAATATATATATATATAATATTAAATTCAATTTGACGAGTACATGTGTCATATATACGCAATATTATTATTCAAGACATGCAACAATGAAAATTTAAATAGTTTAACATTATAATAATAAGTTCGTGAAAGCTACTGTAATAATTATTGCCATGAATTCTTAATAAATTTATTTTTATTAGCTTGTCAATCATTTCTAAGAAGTATAAAGAATAAATCATTTAGCTTGAAGACGTTTTTATTGTTGTTTCTGAAAAAAAAAAGTATATTTTTTTGCTCGATTTAATGAAGTGATTAAATTAAATTTTTATAAATATTAGGATTTTTTTTACTTTCATTACAACGAATATCTTATTAAGTAACACGACAACTTTTTAAAATTTAATTTATAAGAAATTAATTTAGCCATACAGTTTTTTTTGCTATTAATATTTTTATTAACCTAAGTAGTTAGTTTACTAATTTATGAATTTAAAAAGAAATAGAGCTATAGTTTCAAATAGAAATTTATAAAAAATTCAATTCTGGATAACTTTTTTTATGCTAAGTAAAAAATAATAAATAATATAATAAGGGTTGGAGGGAGTGGGAGAGTTAGATTAGCAAGCAAGCAAGCAAAAAGAAAAAAAAAAAAGAAGCGAGAAGCACAGTCCACTTCAAGCGAGGAATCAAGGAGAACTCAGTTATTCTATAATAAAGAAGTTAATAATGCATACATCTCTTTATAAAACTGATGTTTGGTGTATTATTTACAAAATTGGGACGCAATTTAAGGGTTGTGCTTTGCCAATTACCTTTAGTAAACAACTACAAAAAGACTAAAAAAAAAATAATAATAATAAAAAAAAATTGTAAATTTATTTCATATTCTGAAAGAGGACATCGTCTTGATCGATAGATATGTGAATTTCTAGTTTTTAAGTTCATTAAATATTTTTGATTAATGTTATAAAATAGCGAAATGACGTCACTGTCAATAACTCTTTCGTATGCCCACAAGTATAAGTTACGATCTTTTCTCGATTTTCAAAATTTAAACATCACGGATTCAACAAAAATTAGCAATTCTGGTATTAATCGATTCAGGACAATATCTCTTTTAGAATGTGAAATAGAATTACTTACTAAAATAATTATAGTCTTCTTTATAGCCAAGAGTTATAATTTGTAAAAATTGGTAGACAGCATCTCAAAAATACGAGTTGTCGGTTGTGATTTGAATATTTTGGTATACACAGCACCATCAAATATCAGTTTTGCTGACTTTGATGTGCAAAATTATACAAAACAACGCAATAATACAAACTTAAAGAATTCACACACTGTACAAGACTCAAAGCACTTATAATTAAACGTCCATGAACATTACAAATAAATTACCTCTCACGCTTGTGAAATTTCAAGTATGCGGGTCTGGAAAACTTACAGGTCTTATGAAAGCGTCAGATGTAAAAGCAGACATTTGACATTTGCTGTAAGCGTCATTTTCTCTTACCAAGCAGTTTAGAAATGAACCATGGAACAACTGTCGAATGTATGCTTTTGCACCTTGTGCTCTCTTATATGCATTACAATGTCTTGATTTGTAACATACAGCCTAAAATATAGTTGATAATACTTAAAATACTGTTGGGTTAATCAAATTTTCGTATCGTAGAAATTGTTATGAAAAAATAACCAAACTGAAAACATCAAATATCGATTTTTAGTAATTGTAATTATTTTTTAAATTTCATATAGTTTTATAAATTATTAATTCTTCTTCATAAATATCTTATATTTATGATTTAGTTTAATTATATAAATAGAGTATTAGTATAGCTTAATAATCCATTACTAGTCTATAACAATGCACATGGGTGATTTCACTTATTAGTATGGGGGAAAAAGTCAGCTCTTTACAAACTTAAAACACGTAAAAATTGGTCTATAATATAGTAAACTATTTCAAATTTGTTTCGTTTAATGCATTAATTTACTTGGAAAAAATGAAAGCAATGTTTTGCAATGCTAAAGAATTTTAAAGATCCCACTTTTTAACTGATATGACGTCACTAAACGTTGAAAATCGCATAAATGACGTCACAAGTGTTAGAATCACAAAGGAATGAACTTTCAACTTGGCCCATTCCATTTCCATTCCGTCCCAACGCTTTATTAACGTTTTTATTTTTAAAATTTCAATGCCTAACGTCATAACCGTTAATTCTACAATACTTAAAGCATTAATGCTGTTCGTAAACCCTGTTCTCTGCACCAAAAATGACGATCGCCTTTGGTTATTCAAATGGAATGCGCATTTTTTGGTGCAAGAGAACAGGGTTTACGAACAGCATTATTGTACACTTTCTTTCATGAAAATTTGAATTCTATTGGCACATGCAAATAATATGTATTTAAATGGAGTTTTGCGTTACCTGAAATCTCCATCTGATGGCATGATCATAAGTCTCATAAGCCAATAGAATTCAAATTTTTATGAAAGAGACTGTGCAAGCTATTCAACGTTTTTTTTTTTTTTTTTTTTTTTTTTTCAAGAGTGATACGTTTAATAATTATGCTAGCTCATTTTCAGCACAATTTGTTTAATACAGCATAATCTATAAGGCACAATTCACAATAATTATGCTAGCACAAATATTATGTTAATAACAATAATAATGAACGGCTTTTATTGGGCGAAATCAGGCATAACAACCTCTTAATTTGACCCAACTGTTTTACAGTACAGTCAGTTACAATAAATATTTAATAATGCAATATCTTCTACAGCATAATTATTAATTTTATTCTAATGAAGCATTATTTGTGATATAACAACATAAATTACGTTATTTATATGACTAAAACGCTCCATCTATAAACTATATCAAAATATGGTGTACTTATTAGTTATGCACGACCATAATTTGAGTGCATTTATACCTTTTCTAGATCCAATTATTGTTATCATTATCAAAACTAGTTTGTTTGTTTTAAGTGGTATTATTTTTTTTTAATGTAGTAGATTTTAATTGCGCTCATAAATTCATCATATAAACTGAATAAAAAATTAAAATAAACAAAGCTTTAATTATTTCAATTGTAAAAAAAAAAATTCAATTCTATTTAAAAAATAAGTAAATAATTCATACATCACAATATATATTTTTTGTTACAATATGTCAAATAAATTTAAAATTATAATTACTTCACAGAAAAAAAAATGAGGAGTTAAAAAAAAAAGTTGCTTGCTTTGTAATTGAAATTTTAAAAATTAATTATTTTTAAAGAACATTCGTAAAATATTTATAATTCACCTTTACGTTGTTGTTTTTACTTTTTTTTTTAATTAAAATGGAAAAATAAGATATTTTTTTATATATATAAATATTCTTCATTCTTATTTCTTGTTATAGCATAAGTACTTAACGTTCTATCCTCTCTCTCTCTCTCTCTCTCTCTCTCTCTCTCTCTCTCTCTCTCTCTCTCTCTCTCTTCTCGTTTCCCTCTACTATTTTTTCATATCTCCCTTTGGCCATCCTCAGTTAATTTTAAAAAATAAATTGCCCTCCATTTAAAAGCAATTCAACATACAAACAAGTAGAGGAAGTTTCTTTAAGAATTGTTAACAAAATATTTAAATATTTCATAACTTACGAAAATGTGATTACCATTGAAAGTTTTTAATTTCATATTTTAACCATAGAAATATAATAAAGTTTGGATTTTTAATACTGTCTTTAATATATTTATGCTACTCTAAACTGCGTGTAAATTCTCTTTAAAAAAAATAAGCTAATGGAAACCTTGTGCAAAGTTTCACAAAAATGCATATAAAAGTACACGGATAAAAATAACTGTAATAATTATACTAGCTCATTTTTATATAGCACAATTTGTTCAATACAGCATAATTTATGCTATACTGCATAATAACTATGTTACATAGCATAAATATTATGTTTTATAGCAAAACTATTTATGTTGTTCCAATTTAGCATTAATAATGCTATGACGTCTATGACGGCAAAAACGGTTAAACGTATCCAAAATCCATATACTTCAGCAGGGAAAAAAAAAAGTTATACCTAAAAATTAAGAATATAAAAAGCAAAGCAAAAGTTCTTGTAAATTTTAAGGAGTTACAAATTTAAAGAAATAAAAAAATGTAGTCCAAGTTTAAGAAAACTTAATATTATTAACCTTTAAAACACTATAAAAAAAACTTGTTAAACTGTAAGCATACTTAAAGTTAAACCACTAAATTAATTTTAACTTTTTTTTTCGAAGTTTTTTCTTTCTCTCTTTTTCTTTTTTCTTTATGACGTTTATAGTTTTTTTGTGACTTTATATTTTACTGTTATACAAAAATGTGATACTTTTTCTGATTTTATAACTCTCCATTTTTTCAATAACATAAATATGTTTTTTTTACACCATATAGAATAAAAAAAAAATTACTGTGTGATATAAAAAATAAATATATATTTTTTGTTATAGTAAATAACATATTTTTTATTTTATTTTATATAAAAATCTATGTTGCCCACGATAAAAAGTGTCACTTTTTTTTTTAGCTACAATAAATTTATATAGAATTGCATATTGAATATTGGCTATATGTAATTGAAAGCATGAAAACTACAATTAAATATTATTTTGTAACTTTTTATATTATAAAAAGTTTACCTCTATTTTCGAAAATGTTCAGTTTTCAATTAGTTTTAGATGGTTTTTATCTCAAAATCTAAAAAGAAAACTTCCAAACTTCATGACGTCACTTGAAAGTTAATAGTTTCAGTTTCTTTATTGATCATAGTAACAGCTATCTACATGATAAATTTTTTGGAACCAGTGACCATCAGATAAGAGAAAAATAATTATTAAAATTAACATGGGACTAAAACTTCAAAAAATCATAAAATTTAACTTATTGAATGCAAATCTGAATGACTACAGATTAAATTATGTATACAGTATTAATTTACTACGAGTGTTGAAGGCAGCTGACTCGTAACTGTATACTTCTCACCGAGTATAGGTTCGAGACACTGCTGGGTGTGTACGTGAAGTGTGAGAGCACAACACGTTGCACGATGCATGTTTATATGCATTCCATGACGACGCACAGCATTCGGGAGGTTCATGATCGATGTTATTGTACCGACCAGCCTGCCTAGACGTTTCCACGGTTTGTCTAAGCTGTCATGGCGAATGCCGGGCTGTGTACTTAGGCCGTGGCAGGCCTGTGTGTTCTTTTCCATTAATTGGAAAGTCCTTACCTCTCGATATAATAATGTTTTGATTGGGACTGGGATTGGTGTAGCACAATAACACAATATAGCTAAAAATAAAAATAAATTGAAAACTTATATAGTTTAATAGTTTTATCATTAGTGTTTTCCAATATTTTATTATATCCCATAAATATCAACAATAAATATTATAATATTCTATAATATAATATAGAATTAATCTTCTTTATAATATTGCGTATCTAGTGGAACAAGTATACCTCTTTACATACTGTATATTATTATATACTCTGCTTAAAAGTGCAGTATTGCAGAAATGCGTGTGATGCAAGCAAAGTGACGTTAAGTAAGCTAGTATGGAAGGCTTGAGATGTCCTGCTGCCATCTCACGCCATTCATTTACGCTTACAATGCACTTTTTTTTATTTAAATTTTACTAGCTCATTTTACTTACATAAATATTTTTAATTCACAAATTTAGAAAATTATTATGAATATACTAATTATTACTTTTTTTTTAATAATAAATGAGCAGAAAAAAAATCAAATTTATTTTTAAAACTCCTTTTTTTTTTTTTTTTTTTTTTTTTTTCAAAACTCAAACAGTGTAATATAAATTAATAACTAATAGCAACAAGAATAGAAATAACTGTCATATATGATACGACAAAATTAAAAGAAAAGTGTATTATAAATTTATTTGAAAACGAAAGCTTATAGAAATATAAACTAAAAGCTTACGATGAGTGTTCGTATGTTTTTGCAAAAAAAAAAAAAAAAAAAAAAAAAAAAAAAAAAAAAAAAAAAAAAGGGGGGGGGGAACAAATTATAAAGTACAGAATTTATTTGACTTATGCAGAAAAACTTTAAACAATACGTATTTATATTTTTACTTGTAAAAAAAATTATTTCTCTTTTAGGTATTTATCAAGGTTTTTACTCTTAAAAAAAAAGTTGGCATTCATTAAAGTTTTCTTTTTCATATAACAATACACATATCTTGTTTATATATATTTTCCACTTTAAAATTTAATATATTTTTACTCATAAAAAGTGTTATAATACTTTGCTACTATACTCTACATACGATTTACTGGTACGGATATATACATATAAAAAAAAAGTTTACACACACAAAAACTGCTTGCCTTGGCAGTTTACATTTATAAAATATTGTTTTTATAATCAGAACAATTTTATTATATTTTTTTATTATGAAAGAAAAAAAAATATATAAAAAGTTTAAAAAAACACTAATCTGAATATAGCAAAGCACTTTAAATAGATATGCTGTTTGAAACTGAATGTGTAAATTTCTAGTTAATCATGAAAAAGTATCACAATTTATTTAGGTGTCCTTAGTATGCAACTAAATAAGAAGAATTTCAATTTATCCCCCTATCCGAGGGTGGAGAAGAGGGGGTAATTTTGTGCTAATTTCAATGAGCTTCTCATCTTGAAAAAAATATTATCTCAGCAATCTCAACCATGAGCAAGACTATACACGGAAAAAAGTAGCTATAGGGTGTATGCATTCATGTTAAAGTCGACGCCATGTTCCATGTTGGATAACTCAATAACATGGGTAGCATAGGACAAAAAATCATTTTGCCAGTTTTAAAACACAATGAAATATTTTTGAGAGCATTGATGCTGTAAATATGTTGAATTAGTATCTCAAGTATGTGAGAAAAATAACAATAATAAAAAAATTAATCAATTTCCCAAAGAAAATTGGTTTTAATGAAGTTTGTCTTATGCTGAGCAATGTTATGCACTACTCCAGTATGGCCTCCAAACGCAATAAATGTGACGTCATCCGCATACACCCTACTATAGAGTCTCACTCAAAGAGGTTATGGTCTCACTATATAGACTTTTTTCATAATAAATTAGCTAGTGTATAATATACAAAGTTTTTTAAAGATCTAAACAGCTAACTATTTACTTATAACGTTTATACTAACGAGTTACAACTTTTTCAACCAAGTTATTGGTTTGTACTTTTTGTACTGAAGAGTTACTTCTATGTAACTGAATAATTTCTTAAATTTATGTTTTCTGTGTACTGTATGCAATGCAGCATTAATTTTTTAATAATGACTATTTTTATTACAATACTCATTCGTTGGAAAAAAAATAGCTATACATAATTTATGCTATAGAAGTACTGATTATTATAATTACTGTCAAAAAAAAGCATTTTTGCTATTTTGGAATTACTTTAATAATTATGCTGTATCGTATAGCTGTATAATATTATTATAATGTAACATAATTGTTATGCAATAAACTATTCATTATATTTCTAGGATTTGATTTTGCTATTTTTATTCAGAGCATACTTTTAACGTAATTCAGATTACTTAATAAAGGTATAAGCTTAAATATTAAAGAAATTTTTTAAAAAAAATACGGGGGTAATGGCCGAGCTGGTATGGCCGAGTGGTGAATGCAGCTGACTCGTAACTCTGTACTCCTCACCAAGTATAGGTTCGAGCCACTGCTATTTAGGTGCGTGCGGGAAGTGTGAGAGCACAACACGTTGCACAATGCATGTTTACATGCATTCCATGACGACGCACAGCATTCGGGAGGTGTATGATCAATGTGATTGCACTGACCAGCCTGCTTAGACGTTTCCACGGTTTCTCTAGGCTGTCTTAACGAATGTCGGACTGTGTATTTAAGCCGTGGACGGCCCGTGTGTGCTTTTCCATTAATTGGAAAGTCCTTAACGGTCGATAAGACAATGTCTTGACTGGGACTGGGATTGGTTAGCACGATAACACAATATTATGGTAAGCAAAAAAAAAAAAAAAAAAAAAAAATGAGATACCCCTAGAGGTACCCCTTCCAAAGTACTCTATAACTAATATTTTTAAAAGTAGTAAACGCACACAGTGATTTCAATTAAATAAAAACTTGTAAAATATTATGAAAATAAAAATAAGCAAAACATTATAAATAATATTGTTGAAACATTAATTTGAAAACCAATATTTAAGTAGAAAAAATAACACGGAAAATATTTACTCATTTTGATAATTTGATTTTGATAGTAAAAAATCAAAGTTTAAATAATTATAAATTAAAAAAAAAAAAAAAAAAAAAAAATACAAAAATCAAATTTTATTTAAAATACATATAAAATATATTCCTACTACTTATACATTGTATTTAGTACGTTCATGAATAAATTAACTTATATTAATTGTAAAATATATATATTTCTTCATTATTATTATTACTCAACTATGCAGAGGGGACATTTCCATTAATAACATTCTTATGGATGGCTATAATCCATCATAATTAATTCATATTGTATCCACAGAAAACTGAAAGAATAACGAGGGGAGAGATTTATATGCCCTGTAATAATATTGTAGAATTTTTAAGTGACTCTTTTGCGTTTTTTTCCCCTTTATATATAAAATTATATATTATATTTTACTCATTTATATTCTTTATTGACATTAATTTTATGTTTTATTTGTAAGATTTTCAGCTCTTTAAACGTTCTTTGTAATGTTGTTGCTCACATTTTGTTCTTTTCTTTCTTTCTTTAGTTTTTTCTTTAGTTTAGTTTTTTTTTTTTTTTTTTTTTTTTTTTTTTGCAAAATAATAACAGATTGACAATTTACAATGAACGAACTACTTAAAATAATTTGAAACATTCTTAATATATTTTTTATGAAAAAGTCATTAGCTCGTTCTATAAACTACACACAACTCTTGAGACAGCTTCGAAAATTTTCATTTGTTAACAACATCTGATCATGACGTCATTACGTTTATTATATAGTTGATCATTGTTATTTCTTCGTTTATAACTTTGAACTTGATAACAATGAACGAAACTTCACACAAAAAAAGTTCCATTCTCAATGCGACTCAAGAAACAAGATCAATTAATGAATGTGTCTTATTTTGTTGGTCAGCCAATCACTAGTTATTAAGATTCACAATACTTTACAGAACAAGCTATTATCATAAATACGTAACAACAATTAAAAAAAAACGTTCATTACAAGTGGTCCAATGGACCCATTAATACTGTTTATAAACCCTATTTTCTGCTACTAAAATGACGATCAACTTTGGTTATTCAAATGAAATGCACATTTTTTTTGTATCAAGAAAACAGGGTTTACGAACAACATTATTGTGAAGTATATAAGGAAAAAGTTGTACTGAAAAAAAAAAAAAAAAAAAAAGAAAAAAAAAAAAAAAAGAAGATTCATAACTCTTAAAGGAATAGACCAGAAGAAAACATAAGCATTTATATCACAAAACACTTGATGGGACTTACATAAATAACTTTAGTTTGTCTTAAAACTCAACTGTAGCTCCATAGCAGTGATCAGAAAATTTCAATTAATGCAACCCGCACAACATTTTTTTTACTAATTTTTTAATGTTTCTGACTTCAGAAACATGAATTTGAAACATACTTTACAGTATTTTCACGCTCTCTCGTGGGGCTACATTAACATTCTGGTAAAACTTGTCATCAGTTTTGAAGATCCAATTTCGTGTTTATTCACATGTTGTTTTATGTGGTCTATGGCTTTAAGTATGGTTCGCATATACGTAAAAGTTACGTCGACTTTCGTCAACAGATAAACAAAGTTGGAACAATGTAACGAAATGTAGCCATTCACATGTTATTTTCATAAAAATATGAAACGCTTCATTTGTTTACTATATTGTTCCAACTTTGGTTATCCATTGACTCGCGTCTACGCACGTAACTTTTACTTTACATTCAATCTTCTCGCGTCAAGATGAAGCTTCTACACTTTACAAATTTACAAAGAATGACCGATCTACGTACTTTACAAATTTGCGGCTACCTGGTGAATCCTCACCTGTTTTATATAGCAGAAGCTCCAGGTAGCCGCGACTTTGTAAAGTACACTCTAAAAAAAAAAAAATGATGCATTACTTGAGTTACGAATTCTAACTTATTTAAGATAATCACATTTAAGTTATTACGAGTAGCTAAAATAATGCATTTTAGCAAGTTATTAAAAATAGCTAATTTAAGTTGTTTTTAGTTATTTTTTCTGTTTTTTAAGCTATTCAAGTAAAAATAGCTATTGTTAATAATTTACTAAAATGCATTATTTTAGCTACTCATAATAACTTAAAAGTGTATATCTTAAATAAGTTAATATTCGTAACTAAAGTAATGCACCAAATTTTAGAGTGTATAGATCATTCATTCTTTGAAAATTTCAAATTTGTTAAGTGTAGATAAGCTTCATCTTGACGCGGAAAGATCAATGTGAATAATACTTTACATGCTAGTTTGTTAGTTTTTGTCTAATGAGTACATAATATAAAAGCCGCGATAAAATAGTGGTTGCAATACGTAATAGTATTTGACATTATTCTTTATTATTTAATTATTTATTGTCAACCAAAAAACAAGATTACGCCTAATGCATTGGTGGTACACACACATCGTCATTATACAAAGAATTTAATTTATTGCATCATAAATTTCAAAGTTATGCGTGTATATGCACTTATATAAAATATAATTTATTACAATGTGTGTGAATATTATTTTCCCCCATTAGTTTATTGTTTCTTGATTAAGTTACAAGAAGCATTTAAAATGTCAATGCATATTATTTAATATTTAAATGGTTTCTATATCTACCCATATGAGACTGATCAAAAACCAGCTACACTTATATAAGTACGGATTATGTATTTTATTGTTATAATGCAATACATTATCATGAACTAACGTTTTGAATTGCCAAAAAATCAGTTTTAAATTCATACAAAGTAAATCAGATTGCATTAAAATGTACTGTACTTAAAAATACTTATAAGGGATGTATTTAGGTGGTTTGTATCTAAAAGGAATAGACCAGAGAAAAACATGAGCATTTATATCACAAAACACTTGATGGGATTTACATAAATAACATTAGTTTGTCTCAAACCCCAACAGTAGCTCCGTAGCAGTGATCAGAAAATTCGATTTATGCAACTCGCACAACATTTTCATACTTATTTTTGCATGTTTCTGACGTCATAAACATGAATTTTTACGCAAATTGCATACTTTACACTTTTTTCACGCTCTCTCGTGGGGCTACATTAACATTTAGGTAAAAATTGTCATCAGTTTTGAAGATCCCATTTCGTGTTTATTCATTAAAAAGTAGATGTTGTTTTATGTGGTCTATGGCTTTAATATATACAAAGAAAACTTCAATACTTTATGATGCCATTTTAAAGTTATAACCTAGAACTCAGGTATTATTATACAAAAATAATACCTAATACAGGTGCACTGTGCAACAACAAAGGTGTGGCTCACTTAGATTAAGTGGTATTGTAGTTTTATAACTACCTGTTCCAAATTTAAGTGTAACTTTTGCAAAAAACAGGTTCAGGTACCTGCCATTAGTAGTAATTTTTTCCGTGTAATAGTAACAGTAACCAATGATAAAAATTTCAGAACCCGTGACCATCAAATTGAGAAAATAATTATTGAAATTAAAATGGGCTCTTATGGGATTAAAACTAAAAAAAAATAATAATAAATAAATAAAAAAATAGTAAAAAAAAAAATAATAATAATAATAAATCTGTATTTAAAATCTAGCATGGCGAACACTTTTCATTTTTTCTTTTCTTTTCCTTTTTATTACATTTTTGAAGGTATCCTATAACATATCACTGTGCAAAATTATATATTTTTCTTTCATTAAAACTTTTTAGTCAAATCCCCTGATTTCCCGCATTAATACATATTTTTTTAACTTTAACCCTCTATTTTCTTTGTCATATATTGTATATTCAATTAAATTATAAATCCATAACAAATTGTGTGGTGTAAAATAATATTTAGAAGTGGTAAAGAGATTACAATTTTGTAAAATATACGAAAATTTCTCTTTACTAAAAAAAACCGTACGTGTATAAAATATTACTCAACACCCTCTTTTTCCTTATAATAATTTTACTTAGTTGAGAAATGTCAGTGTCACATTTATTGCTGTCTTTCCCCGCTCATAAAATGTAAAAAAAAACCACATACGTATCCCTTCCATTCTAAGATATGATTAATGTGATCAAAAAAATATATGTTACACATACCTTAGGGCATAATATACTGTATAAAAAAAATATTTTAAATAATACGGAAAAGAAGTAAATATATATTTTTATAAAAGCCAAAAGGCATTAATAAATATATTTTTTTAACTTAATGACAATAAACCTATCGGCAAAAATATTGTATTTATATAATATGATATATTTTGACAACTCAATTTAGAGTTGAACGTTTTTGTTTATTCGATTTTGACATATGAGTACAAAACAAGTTATGAGACTTTTTTTTTCTTTTTTTTTTGTATGTCCAATACTTAATGTCAATATTAGTTTATATGTCGAAATGATATAAAATATGATATTATTAAAAATGACTTTTTGATGATTGTTTTCGTTTGTAGCAATTTGAAGTAATTAATAAAATTTATATACATTGTACATTTATATTATAGGGGAAAAGTATAGATGGTTTAATCAATTTTGATTATTGTGTGTTTTATTTATATATTTAAATAATGACACTTTTGTTTTATGCCATAAACTATAGGACACTTTTACTTTGTACATTTGTTCGGTTTTAGAAGCAAGTAACACTTGCAGTACAAAAATGGAATCTCTCTCTCTCTCTCTCTCTCTCTCTCCAAATGGTTTTGTTTATATACTGTACAAGAAATTAGGTTATGTAGTATCACTGTGTAATATTTTCATTTTGTATAAAGTTATCTTCCAATTTTTTTTATTTTTTATTTTTAATTTTCTGCATTTAAAGAAATGACACTAAACATTGATTCAGCTCTAATTGATTAAACTTTTTTACAGCTATATTAGCATTAAAAACATCAAAGTATTAAATGACCCCCCCCCCCCCAAAAAAAAAGAATAAACGTGTTGGAAAAAAAATACATATTATACACCCTAAAAAATAACGTCTGTGCTTTAATTTTTCTTTATTATTATTTTTTGCATTATAATTGAGTATATTAATATTTAAATAATATGTAAATGAACCACTCGATTAGCCTATGCCTTAGTCGGGCTTCTGTATCTTTTGATTTTTAATAAATTTTATTTTGAATAATTTTATGATTAAAAGTAATAATAATAAGTTATAACTGTGGTCTGTTCACATGAAGCAACACAATTAGTTTATAATGTTGACATTGCACAATGAAACTGTATAAAACTAGCTTTGGACAATAGAAATTACATTATTTATTAAAAGGTTTTTTGTTTTGTTCAATCTCCACATTTATTCCCCCGCAGGCATTGGATGCACGTATGCTATAAAATTAAGTTAAAAAATATCGAAGTGTTCGTTATAAAATCTCATTAAAATACTTACCGTAGCTTACATAATGTAAAAAAAGTGCTTCGTTTGAAATAATTTTTCTCATAAATTATAAAGTACACATACTTCTATGATACAAGATAAAATTTACGTCATAGATGACATTTATGAATAAGTAATTCTTTCACAAAAAGTAAACAAACCACATACATACTGACTGATAGCTTCTTCATTAATATAAATGTACTGTATATCATAGTCTACCCTATAGGCTTAAAAATATACAAGGTTTACAATTTAAATTATTAACAATTCATGTTTATATATATGAATTATATATACAATTTAATAATACAGTCAATTAATTTAATATTATTATTTATAATTATCAATTAAATTGGATAATAAACTAAGTACTTCATTTTCAAAATAATAATCATTATAATCCTACACATTGCATTACACACACACTGCACACACACACACACATACAAATATATATATATATATATATATATATATATATATATATATATATATATATATATATATTATATTCATTCACACACAACTCAAATGACCCTCTTGAATCAATATATACGCAAATATAATATATCGACGAAATCAAATAGTAACCTCGTATCTCAGATTTTGATGTTTTCAAGTTTACAATAGCACTGTAGCTCAGAAAAAAATTACAAAAAAATAACTTTTATTTTATCCTAAGGCACATGTATTGCACATTACTTCAGCACAGTTTCAAACTTTTCCAGCTGATGGTGTCTTTGTAATTAGCTAATTAGTAACAAAAAACGACTTTTTTTGTGTAATTTTGAAAACAATGATTTGAAAAGTGCATTTCCTCTGAAAGTACATGAGATAAAAATTTCAAACTCAAACAACCAATAAAGGAAATATTGATTATTCATGCCATGCATACAAAAAAGAATTGCAACCAACCCCTTTGCCAAAATATGCAAAAAACGTAACTTTGTGACTACAAAGGTTTTAAAGCTGAAAATCACTTTAGGGGTAGAATTGTGTATTGGTAATATGAAAGCATTCAAATTATTTTGTTAAGTTAGTTGTGGGAGGAAATATATATTTATTTAAAAAGTATATGTACTCCGGGTTGCATTTTACAGGCTGATTGTGCTGCGGGCTGCATTTATTAGGCGCTCTCAAGAATTTTACATCATAATTTGGGGTTATTGTAAGGTTATTTCAATTAGAGTATCAAATCATTTTACCAATACAAATTTATGGCTCTAAACTGATTTTCAGCTTCTAAACCTTTGTAGTTTCAAAGTTACGTTTTTTGCATATTTTGGCAAAGGGGTTGGTTGCAATTCTTTTTTGTATGCATGGCATGAATAATCAATATTTCCTTTATTGGTTGTTTGAGTTTGAAATTTTTATCTCATGTACTTTCAGAGGAAATGCACTTTTCAAATCATTGTTTTCAAAATTACCCGAAAAAAGTCGTTTTTTGTTACTAATTAGTTAATTACAAAGACACCATCAGCTGGAAAAGTTTGAAACTGTGCTGAAGTAATGTGCAATACATGTGCCTTAGGATAAAATAAAAGTTGATTTTTTGTAATTTTTTTCTGAGCTACAGTGCTATTGTAAACTTGAAAACATCAAAATCTAAGATACGAGGTTACTATTTGATTTCGTCGATATACAATAATATTATATAATGTTTGTGCATACATGTGTATGCGAGCTGTAGAGAGAGAGAGAGAGAGAGAGAGCGAATGAGTTTATGTTATTCTATTTGAATTTGTAACGGAAGTAATTTGTACCACAAATAGAGTAGCATGTTGACCCAAGTTGTGTTATATAGTTGGTAAAATAACATTATAAACCCTTCTCTCTCTCTCTCTCTCTCTCTCTCTCTCTCTCTCTCTCTCTCTCTCTCTCTCTCTCTCTCTCTTGGGGAACTAAATGTAGAGAACAAAAGGGATGAAGAGAAGGGGCAGGGGAAGTATTAAGGATATTAATATTATGTTGCGTTTATTGCATTATTATAATGTAAAAATTATATTTGTCTATTATCATGTTAAATTTAACAGTGTAGAAAATTGAACCAATATTGTAAAATTTTTGAGTGGGTTTAATTGCTAGAGTACTCCAATTAAACAGTAGTACTTTGTTTATTTATTTTTTCACTTAACAAAAACATTGAATTACATGATTTCAAACAACACTAAAAAAATTATTAATATGTTTTTCATCAGTATTTTCATTTTATATACAAACTTATTGATTTTTTTTTTCTTTATTCAATCCATTTTAATAGATTTTAAATGTTGGTACAATTAAGATACTCATAATTGTTCAATTTATTGTAATTTCTAGAATTATATTGTCAGTTTCCAACTCTTCAAAAAAGGGTTACTTGAAAATTAAAGCGACTCTCAAGACCAGACAACACGCTCTTTTATTTCATATAACACTTTATGGGATTTACAAAAATACAATTATTTTGTCCAAGAACCCAATCGTGACGCTTTAAACGTATAATAAAATTTTCAACTTATGTAACCCGCAACACTTTTTCTATTGAATGTCACTAGTCATGACGTCATGACATCAGAAATAGTGCATTTTGCCTAATTGACAATTTTTTTGCGCTTTTTTTGTAGAGTTACATTTGGTTAATAATGAAATTTGATAATGTTATAATGTCCCATTTTGTATTAAAGGCGTAGAACACCTTGAACAAAAAAGTTGTGTAATATCCTATAACAAACCTGACAATCAACGTTGATTTGGCCAAAGTCATTGATTTCTAATTTATTTTCCATTCAAAAAATGCCACTGGTAGTCACTGGCGTCACTGCTCGCCCGGTTTACGCGCGCCAATCGGTCAGTGACCGCCAGTGGCATTTTGTGAATGGAAAATAAATTAGAAATCAATGACTTTACCCAAATCAACGTTGATTTTCAGGTTTGTTAGGATATTACACAACTTTTTTGTTCAAGGTGTTCTACGCCTTTAATTGAAATAAAAGTACATTTTATTAGGTCTGGAGAGTAGCTTTAAGTCTATAGAACACACACTATATATCATTTGCACGTATCAGCCCGATTTCTTTCTAGTTTATAGTTAAACTCTACTCAGAAAAACTATAAGGTTTAGTCGCATGATGTCATACTAAATGCGCCTCAACGCCGCATACTGGAGAGATGAATAATATTGCTCAGCATAAGGAAAAGGTGTTTTTTAAGCTATTATAAATGTAAAATTAGTGTTGTTGTTGTTGTTATTATTTTTCTCGAACACTTGAAACCCTGGTAACAGAATCAATGATTTCAAAAATATTGCTAAGTATTTTTGAACTGTCAAAATGTGTAATTGTCTCATGCCGGGCCATATTATTTAGTGATCCAAAATGACGTCGAGTTTTGTATGAGAAAATAAAATAATAACACGTAAGATTTATGATATGAAAGTCTATATTTTTCTTATATCTAGTACAATTTTACTAAAATACCCCATTTAAAAATACTTAAGATATTATTTTACATTATCTCTATAGTACGTCCCATAAAGTTTTATAATAAAATGTATAAATATCACATCTATCTTTGCTATGGAAAAATAAATAAATAATATATTTTTTACATAATTTATAATAATTATATAATATATAATAATTTATATTTTTAGCCAAAGAGTTTTAAACAAAAAATCGTCTTGGTAGATATTTTAAAAAACATTCATCAATCATTACTACTTTTTAGATCTCTTTATTAAAGCCATAGACCATATGAAACATAATGTGCTTTTTAATCATTAAACACAAAATGGGATCTCCAAAACTGATGACAACTTTTAACAGAATGTAAAATGTGGCTCCACAAGAGAGCGTGAAAAACTGTAAAGTATGCTATTTGCGCGACTTGTCTTATTTCTGACGTCAGAAACAGGCAAAAATTATATGAAAATATTGTGTGGGTTGCATAAGCTAAAATTTTCTGATCACTGCTACGGCGCTGCAGTTGGGTTTTGAGACAAAATAATTTTTTTTTATGGTAATCCTATATCAAGTGTTTTGTGATAAACATATTTTCTTCTGGTCTATGACTTATAGACAATAAAAATCCCAAATAAAGAACGCATATACATATGCATATAACGCAGGTGCATATGTATAATACATACTAAATTTTATATGATATTACAATTATGTTGATATAAAAATATGTCACAGTGTGAACTATTCTTAGCAACGTCAAACGTCATGTAAAAACAGCTTTACAAAAGTTTTGGCAACGTTTTTTTTTTTTTTTTTTTTTTTTAGTATATGAGATGAAACCACGTATAGGGTGTATATTAAAATACGTGAACTTTAATTTAAATATACATAAATGAAAATAATAATAATAATTTAAAATATAGAACATTTACTTCCTCTTTTTTTTTAGCGCACACAAATTTTAATTAAAAATCAATATTTGAACCATTTTGTCTATAAAATTCAACATGATATGTAAATTAGTTTTTTTTTTCTCTCTCTCTCTCTCTCTCTCTCTCTCTCTCTCGCACACACACAAATACAAAGGAAAAAAGTATCAATGATCAAACTAAATTAAATTTATTCTCATTATAATATAAATGTAATTTTTAATTTCATTGTAATAATTAAATTTAAAATATTCCAACTATATAATACACGAAAAAAATATAATTGAGGCTATAATTAAGTATTTTTGATACTTATCTTTTATTTAAAATAAAATGTTCTTATACATAGAAGATATATCATTTTTTTTTTTATTTAAAGCAGTTTGTCACGGTATAATAAACGTTTTAATAAAGGCATGTGATTTATTGATTTTAAACATTTTTTTTACGTAATTGCTAATTTAAATATTTTAAATTTTAATTGAAGTTAACAGTTTCAATATTATTATGTTTACATTTTATTTGGATTTGGATATAGAATTATACTAAAAATAATAAAGCAGAGTAATATTTTAAACAATATTCATTTTTTTAATTGAAATTCAAGTGCAAATCGACATGTCATAATTTCACTACATTAATTAATTACTTTACTGTTTGTAATATTTAATAAAAATTTACGTAATATTAGTTATATTGCAATAAATAAAGGTAAAATTAAAGCTGTTTTTAAGGCAGACGGGTACTGACTTGGGGCTATCACTATAGTCAAATAACAAATTGTATTTTTGCAATAAACAATAATCTTTCTGCGCAATTTAGTTAATTTACTTAACTCCTAAAAAGGGTCAAAAAAATTAATTTGTTTCTAAATTAAATTTAGTAAATTTATCCGCTAATTTTTAATTTTTGGTATATTGTATGTCTCGTCAAACACGAAAGTGCAAACTTAAAAATAATTTAATTTAAAAATGGGTCCTAAAATTGGATTTTTTACATTTTCATGTTATTTTCAAAGTGGAATAACTCAAATGTTTGATCGCTTTTGCATATTTTGGACATAAATAAACGTTTATAAGTAACATTGCTTTACTTTATGTCAATTTTATATATTTTAGTTTGAGAGATATCAGCCAGTCATACAAACGATGAGTATCTTAGCGACTCTCTTATTTTTTTTTTTTTTTTTTTTTAGTAAATAATAAGCTTAAAGTGTTAAAAAGTAACATTAACGTGGTCAAATTTTAAATTATTGGAGGTATACAAACTTACTAAATACAACCCTTAAAAATGATTCAGTTTAAAAAAACAGCTCAAAGTTTGAAGAGGGGAGAATTAGAATGCTTCATGTTTCAAACCCCCTAAAAGCAAAATTAGCAAGGGAAGAAATAATGAGAGTTAGTCTTATTTTACGGGACGATGATTTTGCAATCAGAGAGAGAGAGAGAGAGAGAGAGAGAAATTAAAGGCGAGGACGTTCTTTAGTACCGTGATGGCGTTTCAATTAAGAATAACGCTGATTAGTTATACTCCACACTCTTCAACACATTTTACACAAATTATTTAAAGGAATAAACCATAAGAAAACATTAGCTTTTATATCACAAAACACTTGATAGGACTTACATTTGTTAATGTGTATTATTGTATGTTTATATTTATTATTAGAGACCGGATTTTTAGGTGAAAATGGCGGCTGCACCTGCAAAAATTTTTTAGGTTATTTACCTGCATCACAACCTACTGTGCGTTTACATAAATTATATTAAATTTATAAGCTTTATAGCAGTGAAATACCAATTTTTTATAAACAGACAGTAGATTGTGAAGCAAAAAGCCTAGCTATCAAAATTGCAGGCGTAATCATAATTTTTACCAAAAAATCCGGTCTCTATTTATTATGTTATAGAACTCTGACATGAGAGATATGTTTAATATATGTCTCAATAAAACCCATTTATTATTATTAATATTAGTTTATCTCAAACTCAACTGTATCGCCGTAGCAGTGATCAGAAATTTTCGATTTATGAAACCCAGACAACATTTTTCTACTAATTTTTCCTGACGTCATTACATTAAATTCTTGTAAAAATTCATCAGTTTTAAAGATCCCATTTTGTGTTTATAACCATTAAAAAGCACATGTTGCTTTACGTGGTCTGTGACTTTAATATTTTTGATTTCATTATATAATAATAAATTATAAAATAGAAATAATAACAAGAATATTATACTCTGACATACATATAAAGTAAAATCTATACTCTTAATTATATATTGTATTTATTTAGTATTATTAACGTAAGTAGTATATGTCTAGTACCAGATGTTAGGTACAAGTTATTTAGCATAGAGAAACTAACTTACAAGTTATCCTTGTATATTATGAACAATAGAAATGACTTTTTGCAAAAAAAGAAAAAGAAATATTATATGAGCTTAGTTAGCTAGACAGTTAAATTGTACTAATTTCATGCAGAGAAAAAGAAATAATAATTTAGTAATATGTGTGTGTATATAATATGTTATATAAGCATTAAAAGTTTTTAATTTCTATTGAATGCAGAATGATATCACACGTATAAAGTTATTTCATTTAGCCTTTCAATTATACTTATATCTCAATAATTAAAATAATTATTTACTTTATCTAACTATTATGCTACTTTATACTATAGTACATTATAAATCGTACATTAAAATTTTGTACAGGCTGCAAATATTTGAACATGTTTTCATGTAGCAATATAAATAACGTAATTATTATAATAGTTTGATAGGAAAGAGTCTAATACTTTAAAAACAAAATTGTATCGGCAGTTTGATTTAGATACTGAGATACTCGTTATTTTTAGAGGTAAGAGGAGTTTTTAAACTTTATTATTGTGCTATTCTAAAAGACTCTAGCGGGATAACCGTGGTGGTGGTGTTCTCCTCAAGCCCGACGCAGCCGTCAGTTGGTCTTTTTGCGACAAGGGCCGTTAAAGTGCGCTAGAGTTAGAATTGGTCTAACTTTTTGCGCTAAGCCAATCGGGAGCCAGCGATAGTTGTCGCACGGTTATCGCTCAGGCAGCGATTGACGGCTGCTTCGGCCTTCACTGTTTTCACGACGTTGTGCGTTCGACGTTGGACGCATTTGAAGAACAAACATCATATACTACGAACAGTAAGAGCCTACACTAACACAAAACTTAATTATTATCATTTTATTTGAGAATCTCTTGTCAACTAACTAGGCCGTAGGTTTTCTGAAGGTTCCCTTAATTATTTTAGTTAATAACCGGAGTAGCTCTACCCCCCCCCCCCCCCCGAGGCCCAAACCGCTTTGCTTTCCATTCTTGTTCCCCATTTCACCCAAACATCCTTTCATCTATCACTGGAAAAGTAAGTACTAAACGGTAAGTGGGTAAAAAAAAAAAGTAAAAAACTGCCTTGTATTTCCTCCTCTGTGTATAAGAGCCATTTAAATATGTGCGCAGATTAGAAGATAATAACATGCAAAAAAAAAAAAAAAAAAAAAAAAAAAAAAAAAAAAAAAGCAGATGTTGATAGCATAGATTAAACACGTAATATCAACATGGTTATTGTAACTATTTAGTCTATCATAAACTTATTTTTAAATTACTATTATTTAATGTTACATATATTCTAATACAAAAGATGTAAATAAAAGAAAACGCAGTACTTACTACTGTATAGTACATCAAATTTACATATTTTATAATATAAAGAAACTATTCTGTAATCACGTAATGTAATAAATTTATTTTGAACTTTTGTAAACATTTAAAATAATTGTAATCTGCTATATTTATATAAATAAAATTTAAATTCTACAAGTATAAAATTTATTTAAATTTCTCTTTTGTTCTCTTTCTCTCTCTCTCTCTCTCTCTCTCTCTCTCTCTCTCTCTCTCTCTCTCTCTCTCTCTCTCTCTCTCTCTCTCTCTCTCTCTCTCCTAGCAAATAGTTAAAATGACGTCACTTTATGTAAAAACCACATAATTCCCCACCATGTAAACTCAGCTTAAAATTTTTGGACTTAACCGCGTGCATGACAGATCTTATATTATATTTGACCTCACGTAAAATCGATTGACTCTCTCTTAGTTAGACCATCATACAATACTAAAATCCTTTCTCTCTTTCACTTTAAAACTTTTCATTCAAACAAAAGTAATTATCTAAGAATTCAAACGTAGGTTTTGTCATCATTATCGTATCTTTATGTTTAATCTCTCTTCTTAATTAAGTCATAATTAAGGGTATTACGTTCTAAATTATACTTTCTTTTTATGATTTCTGACATGTTATTTCTTTTTGTTATCTTGTTTAAAAATATAGTGATTTAAAAAAATGTAAGATTAATGGCAAAGAACAAGAAATTATAGTTTTTCTTTAAGTTTCATTTTAAACGCATGGGTAACTGAAAATCTGTACTAATAATAAATAAAAATAATACTCATAAATATATATAATTATATATAATATATATCAACTACATTTTAATGTACCAATCACATCACGTGCCGATCTTCTCACGTACAATTTACAAATTTCCAAATATTGAAAGATCTACACACGTTACAAATTTGAGTCTACCTGGAGCTTCTCACACCGGTTTTATAATAGCAGAAGCTCCAGGTAGCCGCGGCTTTGTAAAGTTTAAACGGACCATTTTATTGAAAATTTGTGAAGTGATGATAAACACAAAATGTATGCAGTGGATTTTTTTTTTATTTATTTTTTTTTTTTTTTTAGAACGTAAGCACTTTAGTTATGAGGCGTAAAATAACAATTTTTTTCCTTGAAGAAAATAAAATTATCAAGTCAACGCTGAAAAGAAAAAAATGAAATGTAATATCAATAGATTGGTTAACCAATGCAACGGTTAAAGGGCTCCTGGTGTTAAAAATTAAATAAAAAACTTAAAAATCATGAGATAGGACCATTATACATACAAATATTATATCCTACATCTCTTTTGTAGCCTCACAAACTGGGGTTGAAAAACTGTAAAGTAGGCAACTTTAGGACTTCATGACGTCAACAATTCCGGGTCTACAATAGAAATTGTAGCGTGGGTTGCCTACTTTACAAGTTTTCTCCCTAGTTTTTAAGAGTACTGAAGGGCTAAGGCACAAAATATAAATATCCGAGGCCGTGGCGCAGTGGTAGCGTGTCTGCTTCGTGTGCGAAGGGTCTCTGGTTCGACTCCCAGGCTGTGCGGCTTTTACAAGGCCGTGTATGCTGGCGGAGTGCACTTGTGATCTTTGCATATGAGGTTGATGCGTGTGCTGTTGTGTCATGAGTCATCGGTAGGAGAGGTGTGTATGCCTGTGTGTATGCATGTCTCCGATCTTCCTGATGTAGGCAGTAGTGACCCTACATCACGCAATAGAGAGAATCTCGGGACGGTTCACCATTTCACTCATATTTCCTGCCTATCCATTCATCATCACCTATAACCAAACTTGCTGTAGACTAGGTAAATATAAGAGCCCTAGATAACACAAGAACAATTTGCAACCAAGGTTGACTGGACACAAAATGTGTATGGATTCTCAGAGTCTTTTCCAGTAACCTCTGTATAGCCCATGAAAGATTGTACAATTACAATCACAATATTAAATATTAAAAATATTAAAAGTATATTTACAATAGTCCTATCTCATGATTTATCATTGCGAAGAAATTGGTTTTTGAGACCAGGGGCTCTTTAATAATATAATACTGCAAGTATTATAATTTATGTATGTTTTTTCCACTAAATTAGTTAAATATAATACTAATCAAAGTCAAAATGTATACATAGAGAGAGTAAAATATACTATTATTGATTTTATAGTAAATTGTGTCTATTCTATGTTTTAAAAAAAAATCTCTCATTCTTTCTATATCTCTTACTCTTTTATACATATTATGATATCATATATTTTATATAATAAAACATCTCTCCGGAACTTGAAGCAGAAAGAAATATGTAATATAATATTGGCAGAAAGTAAAGTAAATACAAAATTCAGAGATTTTATAGACATAAAAGCAATAGAAAATATCATATTAAATAAAAAATAGTATGGATTTTATACACAAAAAAAAACATATTATATGTATATATCCTTTGAGCTCTTTAAAAAGAGAGATTTTAGAATATTATACGTAAAATTGTATAATGTTTACCAAAATATACTTATGTGTTATATTTAATTTTAACATTTTTCTTTGATCTCTATAGTATTACCCGCTTATTTACTTCAAATATGTATATATTTGATTTATAGAATGGATCAAATAATAAAAATGTTATTCCAAACTTGTAAACCCTTATTTTATTTATTTAGACGCTGGGGAAAAAAAAGAGCACCAGTTTTTTTTCTCTTTATATTTCTATTTTTAAATTTGAATATGCTATATTCATTGATAAAAATTGTTTTGTAAGATGAGTTTTATATGGGTATTGAAATAAGCGAGTATTAGGAGAGAGAGAGAGAGAGAGAGAGAGAGAGAGAGAGAGAGAGAGAGAGAGAGAGAGAGATTAAACATGGTGGGCAAATGATATGTTTTTTTTTTTTAGAAATTAGAAACATATGTTTTAAAGCCCTTGTCAACTTACTTTTTTATCATTTAGAATACTAGATTGATAATTACCATACCTTATTATAATAAGTAATCAAAGTCTGTGTTAATTGCTTACAAATAATAATAAAATAGGCTAATTTTGATATGCTACAGATTTAAAGGTATAGTGACCGCTTTTAACACAATATACTTCACTTTTGCAGATTCTTGAACTGACCTAAAATTCAATTTTTATGTTATATTTTATTTTAAGAGATAAAAACAATGTAGTTTATTGTATTATATTATATCATAAAAAAAATCAAAAGCTTAAATAAATTGAAAAAAAAAAAAGAGAGATTTAAATTAAATTGTTGCCCATATTATTTATAATAAAGGGTATGAAATTGTACTTAAGTGATGTTATTTGTCACACTCAAGTTACAAAAAAAAAAAAAAAAAAAAAAAAAAGACGTGTCAACACAAAACTTATTCTATACGTCGACTTGATTTCTTAACAATTAATCATGAGACGAACCAGATGTGTTGTCAAGATACAAAAACTTAACATTTTTTTTGTTATGGATTCAGACAATCGTTATTTCATGATATAATAATTTGTCTTACCTTCCATGAAAACTAGGCATTACAATTAGTATTTTCATAATTTTGAAATAACATATAAATTAAAGTCATTTTTACATAAAATTAAATAGTCAATGATATTATAGATTTTTTTTTTTTTTTTTTTTTTTTTTGTTCAAGGTGTTCTACGCCTTTAATGTTTTCGAATACTACAAAAAGTTATGTACAATTATATTATATATTGTACGTATTATAATTACTACGCGTTACGCGTATATAAGAAATTCGTCGCTTGAAATTTAACATTAAAAAAATATATTCAATTTTTCAATTTTTAATTTATATTTTTGGTTCACTTTCCAATTACTACAATTCCTAGAACGTGTTAAAAAGTATCTAACACAACGATAAAACTTCAATTTATATATAAAGCGATACTATGGGGTAAATAAAATGCTTTCTTCAAAGTTAGATATTGGTATGAAGTCCCCATATATGCATTTATTACGTCCCTTAACTCTTCCGTAGCCCCGTAAAGTTGCGATAATCCTGTAAAGTAGGCAACCCACGCCGTAGCTTTCTATTGTTGTGCGTTATCTCTGACGTCAGAGATACCGCACAACAATAGAAAGCTACGGCGCGCCTACTTTACAGAATTATCGTGAGTTTACGGAGCTACGGAAGAGTTAAGGGACGTAATAAATGCATATATGGGGACTTCATACCAATATCTAACTTTGAAGAAGGCATTTTATTTACCCCATAGTATCGCTTTAAAAGGTTTTTCAGAGTGTAATTTAATTGTATAATTATTTATTCATTATTTTTCATTCAACATAATTATAACTATTATAAAATATGGTATACCGATTAAAAACACATTTTTTTCTTATATAAGGTAAGATGCTTTATTGACCCAGGCAGGTCAATGTAACATAAGTAAGTAAAATACTCATCCGTTAAATGACCCTTAACTCTCGTACCGCACAAGTTGCATCCTTCTTAAATTTTACATCATTTTTCTACACATACGGTAATTAAAATACTCGTTCGCTGAATGACCCTTAACACACGTGCATCGTTGCAAAAATCTGCATCATATTTCTACACTTACCTTATGGTAATAAAGTTGAACTATAAAGTTTACTAGTCGTCATCATATACCTGCTGCAGTGCATGTATGCAGCTTTTTTTTTTTTTTTTTTTTTTTTTTTTTTTTTTTTTTTTTTTGCTATAAATATTACGTCACTGTTTTTTTTTTTAAACTCAAAAACTATAACTATGTAATCCTAATCTATCTCTACAGTAGGTAAGCTCTTTGGTAATTTTACTCTTATTGCTTGCCATCAAGTTTATCTATAATGTTCTTACATAAAACCACAAAGTTAAAAAAAAAAAATAAAAAAAAAAAAACTATTCTATAAAGAAAGAGGGTCAGTTTAATTGAAAATTTAGATTATCTAATCATTTATACTGATGAAATATATGATAATGAAAATACGTATAGTAATATTTTGGTTTCATGAAATAAGATTATAGAGACCAATTTGTAGACTAGAAATATTACATACATATGTATGAAGAGAGAGAGAGAGAGAGAGAGAGAGAGAGAGAGAGAGAGAGAGAGAGAGAGAGAGAGAGAGAGAGAGAGAGGAGAGAGAGCTTAATTGGCAAGCCACAATGAAGTCTACGTACCATATATATATATATGTGGAACGAATTTTCATGCCTCATGAACTTTTACGCAGTTACTTTTTTTTGTACATACGTATATATATGTACTGTATACTGAAGAATATATTTTCATTTTGTTTTGCTAGTTGCTCTCTCTCTCTCTCTCTCTCTCTCTCTCTCTCTCTCTCTCTCTCTCTCTCTCTCTCTCTCTCTCTCTGTATAACAGAAAAAAAATGCGTCAAACTCAAATGTACAACACTTGTCAAAAACAACTTATTAAAATAAATACTAAATTCAATTAATGAGGAATATCATTATAATTTTTTTTAAATCTTTTAATACAACATTTAAATTAAAATTATGTTCATTCTACTTGAAATCTTTTTATATTTATACACTTTATATTACTACTTTTTAAAAAACGAAAATAAATTTAAAGCACAGTGTACTAAAGGATATAAAATTAAACTGTAATTCCCATTAAAAATTAATTGTTATTTTGTTTCAGGTTAAAAAAAATTTAATTTACTTTAATTTTCAAAAATATTTAAACAGAGTTCAATATATTAAATAGTCAGTTTTTTTTTTTTTTGTTTTTTTTTGGACAGAGTGTAGTAAAATTTATTTGGCTAGACTCTGTCTAGTAGATATACATTTTGATTTTAAAAGAAGTAATACCGGATATATCGCAATCTTGACTAAAGGAAAAAACTTATATAAATCATAATACTGGTCTGCCGAACTATATTAGGAACTCTGAATTACTCTGAATCATATCTTCAAAATACAAATAAAGGACTATACATATTGAAATAGTAAAATAATATTTAATAAATTAATTATATTATAGTGAAATGTGATACAACAATATAATAGTTGAAAATAATTATGAAAAACTAAGAAACATAAAAATAAATACTATGAGATGAGATTACACGTTGTTCTATGCTTAAAGCCATAGACCACATAAAACCACATGTGATTTTTAATGAATAAACACAAAATGGGATCTTCAAAACTTATGAAATTTTTTAGCAGAACGTTTATGTAGCCCCACGAGAGAGCGTGAAAATACTGTAAAGTATGCAATTTACGTAACTATTCATGTTTATGACGTCAGAAACATGCAAAAATTAGTATGAAAATGTTGTGCGGGTTTCATAAATTGAAATTTCTGATCACTGTTACTGAGCTACAGTTGGGGTTTGAGACAAACTAAAGTTATTTATGTAAGTCCCATCAAGTGTTTTGTGATATAAATGCTTATGTTTTTCTCTGGTCTATTCCTTTAAGCTAATTTATTTTCTTTCTTTTTTCTATGTTCTTCTCTTTTATTTATGATTTGATTACTGTTTAATAAAACGTTTTCGTACGAGCAATGCTTTCTGGAAGCAGTTGACAAATGTGAGTATTTGTGTAATTATAAATACATATTATATAAAAACGCGTGACATTAAAAAAAATAGTTGTATATTTTAATGTTGCTTAGACACCTACAATACAGAATTCCAATAAGCCCAATAGGTTTATTTATTAGAAAACTTATTAAAAGAGGGGAGGGGGGAGCTTAAAAAATAAAATGAAAAATGAGTTCCCTTCTATATAATTTAACTTTCTAATTATATTTACTTATTAAAAAAAAAGTTTAGTTTTTTTCATAATTATGCCCATTATGCTAAACTTTTTAAGTAAACAAATGCGTCACTTAATTACGCTCATTTTAATTCACGCATTTGAATTAATTAAGATGTGCTAATTAAAATTTTACTCTTTATACTTAAATTTAAGTACACATAGTATAATATTAACTTTTGTAATTAAAACTGCAATTTTAACATACTTAATTTCACACATATGCCTAAAATAAGTTTGTAATTTTGTGTGTATACAATTTTATATTATCCACATCCACATATTGTTGAGTTTTCAATTTTGTAACTTTTAATTTCTACTATCAAATCTCGTCACAACTTGTTTTTTTATAACATATTTTGAGATAGATTTTTTTTAAAAAAGAAAAGAAAGTACTTTACCTTTGTTTATATATTCGTGTACTTCAATTTTTTCAGTTATTAAATATTTAAGCTTGGAAATTTTAATCAATATAGTATAAGTTAGTAAAAGCGTATACAGTATAATAAGTTTTGAAATATTTAGCATCTATTTATTATTGAGTGTTATTTTATTTGTATATATATCAAACCTATTAGTTTTTGTGGTACCGAAAGTAAATAAAAAAGCATTCCTAACATTAGATTTATGGAAATATCGTATATTTGGCAACATTACATTATACATCAATAAAGGATGAGAGTGAAAGTCCTCAAATAAAAGAGAGGAAAATTTATACAGTGTTGCAATGCATTTCTCGTTTTGGAACATTTTTATTTTACTTTCAGTACATACCACTTTTTTTCCCCACATTATATTTGTCAATTTTTAAACAGAACTACTGTACACCAGGTTCCTGAATCAATTAAAGTCCAGTTTTATTTATTTGTTTGCTTGTTGATTCATTTATCAAGTAAATCACTTTTTTACTACTAAATAAATTAAAACACTGTAAAATCATGTTTTTAAAGCCATAAACCACATAAAACAACACGTGGTTTTTTAATGAAAAAACACGAAATGGGATCTTCAAAACTGATGACAATTTTTACCAGAATGTTAATGTAGCCCCACGAGAAAGCGTGAAAATCTATAAAGTATGCAATTTGCGTGAAATTTCAAATTTCATGCTTATGACGTCAGAAACATGCAAAAATTAGTATGAAAATGCTGTGCAGGTTGCATAAATAGATTTTTCTGATCACTGCTACGGGGCTACAGTTAGGTTTTGAGACAAACTATGTTATTTATGTAAATCCCATCAAGTGTTTTGTGATATAAATGCTTAATTTTTTCTCTGGTCTATTCCTTTAAGTAAATACTTTTTACACTGTCCTTTCAAAGATCACAAAGGGCATTCATTGCTTTATTCGATTGGTAAATGCATGTATACGTGTTATATGAATATGCAAATATTAAAAGTAAAGAAAATTAATATAAAATATTAAACTTTATATTGAATGGAATAGCATGAAATGAAAGTCAATATTTGAATATCCATACCAAATAAGTAATATATGAATGTTGATATATGGCATATTTACTTACTTACGAGTAAAAAATACTGAAATAAGAAAAGAAAGAGAAAAAAAAAAAAAAAAAAAAAGAAGAAGAAGAATCTTATTTGAAATAAAATATAATATAATATTTTTTCTTCTTTAAATTGTTTTTGTATATTATATTTTTTAGTTATAAAGCCTTATGT
>OX439134.1:27684449-27801949 GCA_949318235.1 Ecdyonurus torrentis | reverse complement strand
ATATTTTTGTTTATGATTAATTTGATCAAGAAAATTTTGGCCCTCGGTGAGTTTGAAGTTTGTGTGTTTTACGTGTTTAAGGCGGCGTAGCCCAACGACTTGTTACGCTATATAATTTGCGGATGATTTGATTTGAGTCGAAACTTAAATAAATAATAAATAAATAAATAAATAATAGTCTTTATTGTTCAAACAACAAATTAGCAGCAGATGAAATATACATAATAAAATATTAAACTTTTTGGAGTATGTAGAGAATAGTTCCTTGGTTCATTATAAACCAAATAATAGATATAAAATTGAATTTTACCACAACATCGCTACCCTCTAAAGTAGTACCTTAACTAAGTAATTGACTCTACTAAAAATTATTTGAGATTGCTTAGCTCAAGCGCCCTATGCCTAGAGCCGTTCAACACTTTTTTAAAAAAGCGTCAATCTGATCACCCATCCGATCAAATGATCGTGATCTTATCGAAAAAATATCGATCGACTACAACATTATGGAGTGTTGGGCGCCCCCTTTGTCGTAGTATCCCACGCGAAGAAAAAAAGCTCGAGATTTGCAAATTAAACAACAGTTTGAGATTTTGTTTGATTATATTTGGAACCTTTCAGCTTTCTACGTTTTTTTTTTTTTTTTTTTTTTTTTATCAAAAACGCCCCTTCGGGGCGCAGAGGGGCGCCAGCTCGGGGGGGCGCACTCCGCGATCGCGGAGTAGCTCTTATGGCCAATCCGACCCTGTTTACAGATATTTAAAGTAGATACAGAAATCTTGAGTTTTTTGACGTCAATATTTCATAGTTTGTGAGAAATTTTATTAGAGGCAAACAATAAATAAATCATTTAATTTCAGAATAAAAAGTGAGAGAAAAAAATATATTTTAGAACAGAAAATGTTTAAACTTAACTTCAGATATTCTACAAAAAACTTTTGACTTTCTTTACTGATGTGATTTTAAAAATGCACCACATCATATAACAGTAATATAGCATAAAAAATATAATATACTTTTCTTATATTTTTGTACAATATATACTATTATTCCACAGCATTGTAGTATTGGGACTACTTTTATAGTATAATTTTAAAAGTACTTTTTTTTCTCCTCATAAATAAAATGCACTTGGTAAAAAAATATATAATAAAAGGACAAAATTAAGGTTTAAAAATTGACCAATTTATAAAAGTTTTTAAATTATAATTTTTTTAATACTCAAACTCTTTAGATATAACAGCATTTTCCTGTTCAATTTTCTCCCAAAGGTAACAAAAAAATTCTCTCTCTCTCTCTCTCTCTCTCTACTGCTCTTCTGTACGTAGGTTACATGAAGTTTTTTTGTGTGTTTATTTGTCACATAAGAGAGGGTTATATAATATCCTTGCTTGCTGCTTGTGATATATGAACCGTTTTTTTTTTTTTTTTTTTTTTTTTTTTTTTTTGAATTGAGTCAAACAACTGTAAGGTATTCATACCCAAGTCATGGAGTAGGTAAACTGTGTTAGACATAACAGTATGCTTCATGATGCTCATACTAAATCGACCCATCAAAATATAAACTGTCACAAAAAATTGTTGTGACTATGAACTCTATTATATAGAAAGAAGAGGTATAAGGTTCAAGATATATATATATATATATATATATATATATATATATATATATATATATATATTATGTATTACATTCTTAAGTAAGGATATAGATCTTGAAACAAAAATACAGGTTGTTTGTCGCATAAGGTAAACAGTGTCCTTTCTTCTCTGGAAAACGAGAGAAAAAAAAAAAGAAGAAGAAGAAAATCAAAGAAATGAAATGGAATATTGGGAGTTTACTATTGGCAGAGGATAGCCTGTATTACTGATAATCTATGAATTGTAATTAAAAAAATTGGGAAACGTAAAGTCATTGGATATTTAACGATTAGTATTTCTAAAAAAAAAAAAACTACACTTCAACAATTCTGCCCATTCAACTTTCGATTTATACATTTTTTTAATTGACGTTTAAATGTAACAACACCACATTATAAACGTTTCACTAGACTTTTCCTTATACTTGCAATATAATTTAATGATACAATTACATTGTAAGATATTTTTATTCTTGTGCTATTGATAATAGACCAAAGGTCAATTTCCAGTACAGTTCATGACATGACTGGAAAAGCATTGTATGCAACTTATTAACATTATTTCAGTTTTTATATTATACAGACTGTTCTGATTTAAAAATTAATTAAGTACAAAATAAACAAAGAATGGAAAATGTAATGCTGTCATGCTATACTTATTAACAGAAAGCTTTAAAAACTAAAGTGACACAAAATATGTAATGGATTCATTTAAAAAAAAAAATGTTCAAAACGCATATTTTTTTATGCTGCTACCAAAAAAATAGTAAAAAAACAAAACATTTCTATCAAAATTCAGTTGCATTTGTATCACTTTTTTAATGTATGTCTAAGAATTTAAATAATAATAAAATAATAATAATGCATCGAATACATTTTGTTATGTGTATTACATACATATTTTCTACATTAATGGTTGTATTTAGATGGCTTGTATCACAACATCTAATAAGAAAACTCCCTAACATTATGATGCCTTTTTAAATTTAATAGTAACAGCTACGTATGATAAAATTTTCAGAACCCGTGACTATCAGATAAGAGAGAATATAATTATTGAAATTAACATGGGCTCTTATGGGACTAAAACTTCAAAAAACTGTAACATTGTGACTCCTCAAATTTTGTTTTACATTTTTAAAGATACCTAATCCTAATGAATTATTGTGCAAAATTTCAGATTTTTCTTTTTGGTATTAACTTTTTAGTCAAATCCCGCAGTAGCTGATTTCACGTCTTAAAGGAATAGACCAGAGAAAAACATAAGCATTTATATCACAAAATACTTGATGGGATTTACATAAATAACATTAGTTTGTCTCAAAACCCAACAGTAGCCCCGTAGCAGTAATCAGAAAATTCGATTTATGCAACCCGCACAACATTTTTATACTATTTTTTGCATGTTTCTGACGTCATAAACATGAATTTTCACGCAAATTGCATACTGTACAGTATTTTCCCGCTCTCTCGTGGGGCTACATTAACATTCTGGTAAAAAGTCATCAGTTTTGAAGATCCTATTTCGTGTTTATTCATTAAAAAGCACATGTTGTTTTATGTGGTATATGGCTTTAATCTGAGATAATGTAATACATAAAATATGTATTCAATTCATGTTATTTTTAGAGTATAGTTATCAATCCCTAATCACATTTAATTTATAATTTATTTGAGTTACACATCTCTGTTACTCAGATATTTTCTACCTTATACACGTGTCATGTAGATAGAAGTGAAGTGAAGAGCAGAAAGAAGTTTTACACATTCACATACATTGAAGTAACGACACGGGTTGTAAGATGAGTGACAGTACGGTACGCACTGTACAGTATAACAGTACGTATAATATACGTGTGCGTAAGAACAAGAAAGATAGAAGGGTTGATATCAAGCAAAAAAGTACTTATCTCATCTCATCTCTCTCTCTCTTTCTCTCTCTCCTCTTTCCCTTGCTAAGCAGGAATGTTAAATATCAGGTAATCCGACTGCATAATTAGAATATTTTAAATAAAACGCTTTCTCTCTCTCTCGGTCTCTCTACAATGCAAACATTGCTTTTCTAAAATCCAATACAAAATTTAACATCTAATGGATGAAAAAAATTATAATTTTTAGAAATATTCTATAAAAATTGTAACTGTGGCATGTATATATATATATATATATATATATATATATATATATATATATATATATATATATATATATATATATATATATATATATATATATATATATATATATATATATATATATATATCACAAACCTCTACTCGCGGAAGCTGTGGAATGTGCAAAGGTTTCATTTTGTCGCAAAGACATCGACCTGTATTTGTCTTCATCATAATGATACCATTGTAAATTAAACTATAGCTTTCATAATTTTTTTTTCTTTTTTTTTTTTACAGTGTGCTTCAATTAAGTTATAAGTATATGAAATTTGATCGAAACAAACAATCGAGCTATAGGGAATATCCACATGAAGTCAAACTGAATGCGCTTCGACGCCATACTGGAGGGATAAATAACATTGCTCAGCATAGGATAAACGTAGTTATTGGCTATTTTCTTTGAAGAAATAGTTATTTATTTCCTCGCATACCTGAATAGTTCAATATGTTAATAGCATAAAATGCTATTCACAAATATCGCCTAGAAATTTTAAACTGGAAAAATGTGTTATTTTCCTATACCAACCGATGTTATTTAGCAATCCAAAATGGCACAGACTTTTGTATGAATGAATACACCCTATATATTTAAAGTCCACAAAAAAATTGTTATTGAAAATCTCCCATATAACAAAACACAAATAGTTTCTAGCACCTCTAAATTACTTTACGGGAAAAATACAAATAAATTTCCAAGTAAATTTCTACTGCAAATTTAATGTTATATGCGTATGGTAGAGACTCAGGTGGTGGCATGCTAACGGCTTTTTATATGTTATATAAATGGAAAAGGTCAATTATCAATTGTTGGCACTTAGAGAAATTTTGATTTGAGAGCATTTTTGTTGCCATTGAGTCCAATCCTACACCCTGGGTATTCAAAATTTCAAGTTTTAAGTCTTTACCTTTATTGGTTGAGGAGATGTGATTTTTTTAAAGTTTTCATTAACCCATCTGCCAAAAATTGAAACCTGCCAAAAACTGAGTATCTACCAATTTTTTTTCATTGGTAAGTTAAAGAAATATAGCTATATAAACACATTTCTATATTCTGTGAGAAATTTTGTTACAAAGGTCAATTTAACATTTGAAGTAACAATATTTTTTTTTTTACAAGTTTAGTGTAATAAATGGCAAGATTTTCTCATTATTATTATAGAGCGCGGGAAACATCTCAGGTGTTTATGAAGTTTTGTATTAAGACATAAACACCTCCTCCTCCTTCAACCCACTGTCTCAAACCCTCTATAAAGCTTCTCATTAGCGCCCTCTTTACTTGCAAAGAGACAAAACTTCAAAGCAAATTTGAAAACCCATCTCTACGTTATAATATCATCAATACAGCAACACCATGCAAGCAACACGTTTGCACGTATACATATACCATATTATGTATATATATATACATATACCATGTTATTATTAAAATATATAATTCGCAATACTTTATCATGCTTAAAATGAAATAATAATTAAAATATGAATTATAAATTGTCACACGCTACAAAATAATGATTTATTGATGTTCTTAATTAAGTTTTATATAAGGATGTTTTTGAAGTTTAAAAACAATATTTTGTTACTTTATTATGTGCGTGAAAATAATGAAAATTAAGTCAAAATTGAAATCTATAAACACGGAAAAAAACAGCTCTGTTTTTATATAATTATAAGATATGAAATATTTAGTGTTCAAAATATAAGCTAAATGTTTACTCAAGTGAATTGGAATGGCGGGAAAGCCAGATGGAAGGCTTACCCGGTCCCATCTAAAAGACCAAGGAGGGGGTAAATTCAACAAAAAACGTGTAGAAAAATGTGTCATATGCAGCATAAACATCTTGCCGAATGATGAATCTAATAAGTGTAAAAAGTGCAATGGTGTAAAACATATTAAATGTGGAGAACAAACTGGTGAGGAACAATGGGTATGCAGCACATGTACGTCAGCTGATAATACATCAGGTGATAATAATGACTTTCATAACAAAAATGAGGTAATTATGTTCCTTTTAAATGAAGTTAAAGAACTTAGAGTTGAAAATCTCAACTTGCACATAAATATTACAAAAGTAAATTGTGAAAATGATGTATTAAAACAAGAAATATCAAATCTTAAGAATCTGCATAGTACAAATGGCAACATTGCTACACCTTGCAAACAACAGACAGAGGAACAGGAGAATACGGACCCCCTGAGGCAGGTTGGCACCTGTGAAATCACAAGTTTAGTGGGGAGAAACATAGATGACACTAGGGGTTGTTTTTCTTACGCAGAAATCGCAGGTAGAGAACAGTATGGAGAGGTTATTTTACAAAAAGACATAGTGAAAGTGAATGAAAGTGAGAATAAAAAAGAAGTAGACATAAAAAAACCTGAAAACAAAAAAACTCCCCCACAAGGAGCAAATTCAGATGAACATACAGTTGTAATCAAATCAAAAGATAATAACAATATAACAAAAAGTGAAGTTATTAAAAATCTTAAGAACACTGGAGCAGCTATTGTACGATTAAACGAAACAAAAAATAATCAAGTAGTGATTCAATGTAAAGACAAGAGATCATTTGATATTGTAAATCAAACTGCTCAGGAAAAATATGATGTTAAGGTTCCAACAAAATTTTACCCAAGAGTAAATATTTTTGTATATGATGCAGCAGAAAATGATGTAGAAAATGATTCAAATGAAAATATTGTAGCCTCAATTATTGAAAAAAATAACATAGTAAAAAATTCTAACTTTTATGCTAAAGTAGTCCGTAAATCAGTAAATAAAATAAAAAATACAGCAATTATAAATATGGAATTTGATTTAGCAACTAAAGAAATATTAATAAAAGAAAGAAATGGTAAAATTGCTTATGGTGGAGGGATGTATAATATTGCAGATGATAAAAAACTTGCAGCATGTTTTAAGTGCAATGGTTATCGTCACAAAATAGGCAGCTGTGGTTTTAGTTACTTCCGATGCAAATTTTGTAATGGGAACCATACCTCACAAAATTGTAATCAAAAAAATAAATTATGTTGCCCAAACTGTAATGAAAAAAATATCAATCTAAAACTGTAGGGAACAAAAGATGAACTTGATACAAATCACGCTGCACATGATGAGTTATGTCAAGTTTATATAAAAGAATTTAATTTATTGCAATCTAAATATCAATAACAAGTAAGCCTACAGTCACAAAATAATTGTATTGTCTATTTTAATGCAAATGGCCTCGTACACAATAAAAGTAAAATTGAATATATAATATGTAAAGAAAAGCCACCTGTTATTTGTGTTTCAGAAACACATTTTACTGATAATAATTATGAAACTGAGGCAGAACTGGAAGGGTACAAACATGTATATATAAAGTCAAATAATTGTAGATCTGACGGGTGCTCAATTTATATTAGAAATGATTTAAGTTATGATAAAATATGTAAATATATGTTACCAGATAATAATAATATAAATAACTGTTCTATTATAAGTGTAAGAATTTTGTCAAAGATAGCAGCATTAGATTTATATGTTTTGTATCATTCACCTAGTACATCAGATGCTAGTTTTATTGATTTCTTTGAAGATTTTTTAGAAAATCAAATTGAGATGAAAAGAAACTTTATTTTGGTGGGGGATTTTAACATTGATTTAAATAAAAATGAAACTTATCAAATAAAATTAAAAGAAATAATTACGAGTAATAGTTTAAAACAAATTGTAAAAGAAAATACTCGGATTTGTGCAGAAAGCAAAACAAAAATTGATCTTGTTTTAACAAATATTTCTAAACTTGAAGCAAAAACTAACTGCGCATTAAATATTGCTGACCATGAAACACTTGAAATAAATTACAAATTTTACTATACAAAAGCCAAAAAAGTAGATAAAAATAATTCTAAAAATAATTACAAATGCATTGATTATGAAAAACTTAATGAATTTCTTTCAGATAGAAATGATGTACACAGTGATATAAATGTAAATGAAATGGCTGATAATTTTGTAAGTAATTTAAAGAGTGGTTTGGATTCAGTTTGTATTAATGATAATAATAATGTAAAAAGTCACAGAAATAATCAACCATGGTATCATAATAATGAAATTTTAAATGAACTATGGTCTTTAAAAATAAAAGCTTATAATAAATTTAAAATAATTAATAGTAAAGAGAATTGGCAATTTTATAAAATAAGTAGAAATAAACTTGTAAAAGAAATCAATAAAGCAAAAAGAGAATATTATGAAAAACTAATTGATGAAGCAAAACATGATACAAAAAAAATGTGGAAAACTTTAAAAAAATTGATAACGTTTCAAAACAAAAATGTAAATTCTGAAATATTTGATAACATTACTTTTGATAATGACGAAATAGAAATCGAAGATAAATTTAATCAATATTTTGTTGATAGTATTATTGAAATAAGTAATTCTATAATAAGTGAGTGTGAATATAGTGATGTTAATATAAGAATTGAAAATAATACAAAATTTGATAAATTTAAAGAACTTGATATAACTAAATTACGCAACATTGTTTTTGGTTTAAAAAACAAAGTAAGCTCGACGGATGGAATAACTGTTGAAATATTGAAAAAAACTTTCAGTTCATGTGGAGATATTTTATTAAAAGTTGTGAACAAGTCATTAAGTACAGGAATTTTTCCGGCTTCTTGGAAAGTATCTACTATAATACCAATACCTAAAGTACCAACTCCGAAATTACCACAAGAATTTAGACCTATAAATATGTTACCAATATATGAAAAAATATTAGAGTTAGTTGTTCATGAACAATTAAATCAATACTTTGAAGACAATAATTTATTTTATACCCACCAATCAGGTTTTAGAAAACGTTTATCAACGGAATGCGCAGTGCAATATTTAATTTCAAAATGGAAATCAATTTTAAATATTCCTAATAAATTTATTGTTGCAGTGTTAATTGATTTAAAAAGAGCTTTTGAAACTATTGACAGAGTTATTTTAATAAAAAAGCTAAAAAAATATGGAGTTGATGGTACAGTACTAAAATGGATTGGTAGTTATTTAAATGATAGGACTCAAAATACTAGAATTGGTGGTAAGAATTCTAAAATTGTACATAATAACATAGGAGTACCGCAAGGGTCAGTCCTTGGACCCTTGCTATTTATAATTTACATGAATGATATGCCCTCAGAGCTAAAAAATGTATTTGTAAATCTATATGCTGATGATACGCTCATATGGATAGAGGGTAAATGTTTTGAAGAAATGTCTAATAAATTAAATGCTGAATTAAAAAAATTAAGTGCATGGTTTGCAAAAAATAAATTAAAATTAAATGTAACTAAAACACAATGTATAATCATAGCAAATTCAAAAAGAAAAATTAACAGCATAATAGAAGAAAATGAGACATATAAAATTATTTTAGAAAATAGTGAATTAGAATATGTTGATAATGTTAAATATCTAGGTGTTATAATTGATAGTGTTCTTAATTTTCATGCATTTGTTGACTATCTTGCAAAAAAGATAAGCAAAAAACTAGGATATTTGTATAGAATTAGTAAACATTTAAGCCAAGCAACAAGACACACTATTTATAATACAATAGTAAGACCTCATTTTGAATATTGCACAACGTTAATATGGGACTACTCTGCACTAGCAGACACTAGCAGGGGCAGTTGTGAAAATATAAAAAGATTACAAAAATTAGAAAATAGAGGGATGAGAATAATTTTAGGGGTAAATAAAAGAACTTCCGTTACAAAAATGTTAGAAGCAATGGACTAGATAACTGTAGAACAAAGATTAAGTCTGAAGGTATTATTGTTCCTAAAGAATGTTATACTAAAAAAATATAATGACACTTTTGATGGATTCTTATTAAAAAATAGTGATGTTCATTCACACAATACAAGAAATGCAAATAACTTTCATTTTGATTCTCAAAATAACGCTGGTAATCAAAAATCAATTTTTGTAAATGGCTTAAAATTATTTAATGATCTTCCCCTTGGTATAAAAAATGAAAATAGGTTGCATATATTTAAAATTAATTGTATTGAGTACTTAAAAATCAAGTATCCATATAAATCAATAAACAACACTTTACTTTAATATAAATTAATATGAATTTTCTAGATAATATAAAAAATTATAGATTAGAGTAATATAAATTTATTTAAGAATATATTAAATATATATATATATTTCAAAAAATGTGACTATTTATGTGGGCAAATGTAATATATTATTAATTGATATATTTATTATTTAAAAATTAATCTTAAACTGAAATACTAAATGTACTAAAAAAATGTAATATTGATGTATCTGAATTAGTGAAAACTAAATAAACATCTTATTTATTTATTATTATTATTATTATTTATTATTTATATAGTATGTATTGTAAACGAAATTAAAGGAACATTGGCCTCAAAAAATTTAATATAAAAATGTAGAATTCATGAGATGGTACCATCAGTCGCGGGTGTAATTATAATATTGTATTGTGTCTTATAAATAAATAGAAATGCATATTTCTATGATTCTTCTTTGGTATAATTATGTATATTAAATATAATGAAGAAATACTCTGACTAGTGATATTGTTTAAAGAAAGTCAGAGGACCATGTAAGTGGGTTTGTACCTTTTTTGGCCTCTAATAAAAACCATTTATTATTATTATTATTATCAGTCATACCCAAATTATGTCCCTCAACCCTTTTGTACGCTTTCAAACTGGGATCAAAATACTGTAAAAGTAGGCAACTTTGGGAATTCATGACGTCATGATTTTTGGGCCTACAAAAGAAACTGTAGCACTGGTTGTCTACTTTACAAGTATTCTCCCAGGTTTGTGAGATGAAGGGTTAAGGGACATGATAAGTTATGTATAATAGTCCCATCTCATGATTTAGTATTGTTTCTTTTTCTTTTCTTTCTTGTTGTTGTTTTTGTTTTTGTTGCTGTTGTTGTTTTTGTTGCTGTTGTTGTTTTTGTTGCTGTTGTTGTTGTTGTTGTTGTTGTTGTTGCTGCTGCTGCTGCTGCTGCTGCTGCTGCTGCTGCTGCTGCTGCTGCTGCTGTTTTTAGGCTAGTATCATTTTAAAGTATAGTACATTCGAAAATGAACTTAACTCGAATAAGTTTTTTTTTTTTTTACAATTTAAACTTCTCGCACATTTGTTCTGATAACAACAGCATGGCGATCTTTTTGCTTCAAAATGAAGCTTACCCGAGTAGAACGCTAAGTATGACAATTCTATGATTTTTCAATGAAATTTCAATGAAATGTCCCATAACGATGACACAACTGCGATTTAATGAAGACAAAGTATGACAAAGTCACAAAAATAATTTTTTTAAAATGTCTAACAATGAAATTTCGATGACAAAAAGACGACATAACGACGACATGAAATTTTTTGTTTTTACAAAAATGAAATAAGTATGACAGCAAAAAATTATTGATGAAATAACGATGGCAGTTTTATTTTTCAGAAACCTAAATGCGACACAACGACGACAACGATTAAAATTAAATATGTATGAAATAACGATGACACGAAGAAATAATAATTTAAATTATTATTTCTTCGTGTCATCGTTATTTCATACATATTGAATTTTAATCGTTGTCATCGTTGTGTCGCATTTAGGTTTTTGAAAAATAAAACTGCCATCGTTATTTCATCAATAATTTTTTGCTGTCATACTTATTTCATTTTTGTAAAAACAAAAAATTTCATGTCGTCGTTATGTCGTCTTTAAGTCATCGAATTTTCGGTTTTAGATGGTAGATTGATAGAAAAATATCATATTATATATATATATAATTAAATAATTAATCTTTATTAATATAACGTGTTTGATTAAAATTACTACTGACATAATTATATAGATTTTTTTTCCTATGTGCAAAAATGCATGCTAAACGGTTTCGGAGTGTGTATTTTTCAATATTGTAAAAATATAAAATAATTATTTTATATTATATTAGTTATTAATGTAATGAAATTTAACATTTTACTAAAAATTATGCCAATCTAAATCAGCTTTAAATATAGTCAATGTGCTTATTATTAACTCTATAAGCGTAACAAAAATTGTTAAATTGATTGAATTTTTATTGTTATATATTTCTTAACACGCGTACGATAAGGCAAATTAATTGCAAGCATTAAAAGAAAATTTAAAAAAATATATTATAAATATGTTTCAAACAATTCAAAATTTAGTATTGCATAAATATATGGAAAGTAATAATTTAGTGCCAAAACTGACAATTATTATAATCACTTATATAGCTTTTTTTTAATGCATAAAATAATACATAAAAAATATTATTAAATATTGCAAATACATTGTTGCGTTTAATTAATTATCAATACAAGCAATATATTTGATAAATAATATTATGATTAGAATCCTGTACAAAATCTTTGTGGTAGTGCAATGTAATATAGTAGCTTTTTCCGGTGACTCTCAGACTTGAAAAAAAAAAATTTCAAAGTCAAGAATTAATACCTATTTTTTCGTTTGTTTCGGAGGTTTTGATACTTTTTAGGGCAGGTAATAAAAGTTTTAATTATTTAAAAAATATGTAATTTACTACAAAAATGACGATTTATTGTGTTTTCTGACTTAGATTTGCATAAAAGTATTCACTTGATTACAAATTAATTAAGAAATCTGCAAAACAAGTTTCAAGTGAGACTTAAAAAATGCTGGGTTACTGAGTTTGGAAAGCTTTTTTATATAATATAATGCGAGCTACTCTACACGAAAGAAGAAAACTCCAACCCCGTATATAAAATTTCATGTTAGGCAGGTAGCATTTGGTATATAGGCACTAGATTTTATTAACAGGCAGGTCTCCGAGGTGGTCGCGCGGTGTACTTTGAAAGTTTGTCGTCGATATTTCATATTTTTACATTATTAAAATTATCCTGAAAATTTTTGTCATCTTTATTTCATACATATGTCATTGAAATTTCATCGATAATTTCTAGTAGTATAATTTTGTCGTCATTATTTCTCATTTATGTCATCGTTGTGTCATACTTATGTCATCGTTGTTTCATACTTATGTCATTGAAATTTCGTCGAAAATATTTTGCTCATTTTGCTAATATTTCTCTTTTTTAACTCCATATAAATAACATGGGGCTAACGATGAAATAACGATGAAATGGGACACGTTTCATCGTTATTTCATCTTTGTGTCGCATTTATTTGTCATTCTTATTTCATCGTTGTGTCATCGTTAAAATTTTACTCGGGTATTCTACACTTTACAAATGTCTAAAAAATGAACGCACACTTTACAAAGTCGCGGCTACCTGGAGCTTCTGCTAGATAAAACAGGTATGAATTCTCCAGGTAGACGCAAATTTATAAAGTGTAGATCGGTCATTCTTTGTAAATTTGTAAAGTGTAGAAGCTTTCTCTTGACGCAAGAATTTTGATTGGCAATTAAAGTGATGTTTAAAAAAAAAAGTATCAATAATATATATGAGAAAAAAATGCTGCTCGAGTATACAGTTAATTATTGATTTATTATCGTTATAATTGTGACAGTTCGTCTATATTTATATAGACACGCCAATCTCGTTATTGCATACATTGACGTTCAGTCACCTTTGCGCTGGTATAAAAATATTGTCCAGCAATGAAGAAATGATAAAAATCAAATTATAGTTTGATGATTTTAACAAGTTAGTATTTTTCTCACGTTCTTAAGTTTTATTGGGATCTAGAAAGAGGACTCAGTTTGACAGCAATTACCATAGTTTTTTTTTTTTTTTTGAAAATGAGAAGAATAAGTTTTTTTCCTCTGTTAACCTTTGTATCTGTCATCAACAGTATGGTATCTCTGATTTATTGAGTGACATCATTGCTTTTTAATAAAATACTTTCAGGTTACATTCATAATCTACTCGTGTATAAAAAACAAAACATTAACAATATGTTTGCACTTTGCAGTATCCTGCTACACGCAGACAGGTGGATGATGGCAAAAAAAATACAAAAAAAGTTTTTGTATTTGAATTAAATCATTTGCTAAACAAGAACTCTGTAAAACGTATACTTTTGTTCGCAACGAGTATTTTTTTATTTTATTTAAATAAAGATATGAATTATGAATAACAAAAATTGATATAAAAGGTCGGAAAATAAAGTTAAAAAATGTGAGTTACTATAATTAAAATTTATTTTTCTTTATATTGCAAATGATCATATTGATTTTTACATACGAAAGCATTGGCATCAGCCATCACTATAATATACTTACTTGCAACAGTTGAAAACAAAATTGAATATAGAAATGCTTTTAAATTTAATCATAATATCGAGTATATAATTTAAAAAGTATTCTTAAAAAAATATTAAAGGAATAGACCATGAGAGAAAAACATAAGCATTTATATCACAAAACACTTGTTGGGATTTACATAAATAGCATTAGTTTGTCTCAAAACCCAACATTAGCCCGTAGCAGTGATCAGAAAATTCAATTTATGAAACCCGCACAACATTTTCATACTAATTTTTGCATGTTTCTGACGTCATAAACATGAATTTTCACGCAAATTGCATACTTTACAGTATTTTTACGCTCTCTCGTATGGCTACATTAACCTGTCTGGTAAAAATTGTCATCAGTTTTGAAGATCCCATTTCGTGTTTATTCATTAAAAATGACATGTTATTTTATGTGGCCTATGGCTTTAAGGTGTATTTTTTGACAGTACATTTTTTTCTTTTTTTGCTGCTCAAAATGAAATTTGTGGTTACAAGTTTATTTATAGTAATAATATCAAGAAATTACGAAATTTAACAATAAAAAAACGTGTACTCATACGTCTTATAAAATGTCGGAGTTAAATTTGAAATATCATGTAACCATAACTTTCAGCTTTCGTCTTATTTGGATATAATGTCTAACTTTACTTTCTAACTTTAAAGTAACTTTGAAAATTTGCTCAACAGTATTATTCAAAGTTTTATAACAAAAGTACAGAGAGAGAGAGAGAGAGAGAGAGAGAGAGAGAGAGAGAGAGAGAGAGAGAGAGAGAGAGAGAGAGAGAGAGAACTATGAGACAAAATACACAAAAAGAGATAAAGAAACTGGACATAAAGATCCCAACTTTTTTTAAAAAAACTATTTTTTAAGTTTTTTATTGAATTTTATTAAATTACATTTAAAAATCATTTAGTTAATTACTTATTATGATAAAAAAGGAAAAGGAATGAACAGATTGAGAAACAAAAATAAAGTTAGTTCATGATTTTCTATATTATACTAATAAAATGTAAGTTAAATGGTTCATGATATTTTAAGTTTCTTTTGTATAAAGTATACGTTTCTGATTATAAAAGTAAATAGAAAAGTGAAATTGCTCGGCAAAAGAACTTTTTTTTGTCTTCTTTTGATAAAAATTAACTAAAGAATGTAAACATATAAAATGAGAAGTAAATTAAATTGGTACAAGACTTTTTAAACTTTTACCTTATCTAAATATATTTTATAATATGTATCGTGTTTAATAAAAAGAGAAAGCAAAGTTTATAATTGAAGTTCATTACAAAGTGTTTAACAACAAAAACTATTTCTTTTTATACTTTTGCACTCTCATGTTATAAATTTTTTAATTCGTTAATCTAACAGACTTGCATTACATTTTTTTTGTACTTGCTAACAGTAAAATGTAGGATTAGAATAAAGGAGAGAGAGAGAGAGAGAGAGAGAGAGAGAGAGAGATTATACATATGAGATGAGATGGAAAAAAGTTAACAAATTACTTTTATTTGCCTTTCATCTTCTATATAAAAAACCACTTTATTAGAATATTACGAATGTTACTTGAACTTTTAAACCTTTTCATGCTATACAAAAATCCTACTCTATAAAGTTAATTTTAATTTAAAGGCGTAGACAACATGAATACATTAGCATTTATATCACAAAACACTTGATGGGACTTACATAAATAACATTAATTGGTCTCAAAAGCGCCGTAGCGGTAATCAGAAAATATCAATTTATGCAACCCGCCCAACATTTTCATACTAATTTTTGCCTGCTTCTAACGTCATAAACAGAAATATTCACGCAGATTGCATACTTTACAGTTTTTTTACGCTCTCTTGTGGGGCTACATTCACATTCTGGTAAAAATTATCATCCGTTTTGTAGATCCCATTTTGTGTTTACTGATTAAAAATAACTTGTTGTTTCATGTTTTCAATGCCTTTAACTATACTATTGATAACCTTAGTGGTCTTCAATTTTATATTCAGGTTTTATATTTATGATTTTATGTCAAACATATTTGCATTCACTCATTATACTGCATGGAGTAATATATTGACGTCTAATTGCAAGCTTCTATAATTTTAGGACCCCCCCCCCCAAAAAAAAAAAAACAAAAAAAAAAACTAAATTTACGGGAACAGTAATTTTTAGTTAATATTTGAAATTGCTCTAAAATATTTTGATTTTTTTTTTGTAAGTTAATTGCTTGTAGCACTTAGCAGTGATAAAAATCTATCAGTATCCATTATTAAAACTAAGTTAGTTCTATCACAATTAATTTACATAGCTATCCAAAATATTATCCTATTTTAAAATTACTATTTAGACAAAAAATTAAAGTCTGTATTAAATGCAACATAATATTGTTGTTAAAGGACATTATAAAATATTTATTTTAATATTATAAGCCCTTTTTGGATTATCAGACTAAAAATATTATACAGCGAATTTCATTTTTGAATAAACGAATCAATGAATCAAATAATAAACAAAAAATCTTGAAGTTTTTATTGAAAAATATTCAGTAAGCAAATATGAAAGGCGAGGCTTAAGCTAGACAACTGTCTGGTCCACTCTTACATTTTATGGTAATATTTTATAACAAAGTGCGCCTTCAAGTTTCCTGAGTATGTGTTCCGTACAACAATTTATTATACAGTACATATTCTAAAATTAGGTACTGCAAAGGGCTCACTTTAGACTATGTAAATAATATAAAATAGAACTCTCTAGTATGAAGATAACTTCAAATTGTTTCTCTTTTTTGTAGATGATACAAGTTTGTTCTGTAAAGTATAGTGATTACTGATTAGTGAGGCTCATTACAATGATTGGCTGCCCAGAATATTTAGACACATTCATTGGTTGATCTTGTTTTTTGAACCGATAAAAGTTAGTCGCATGTTGAGCATGGAACTTTTTTTTGTGAAATTTCGTTCATTCTTATCAGGTCTAAATGAAGAAATAGCAATTATCAACTATACATTTATACGTACACGGAAAATAATTACTATACCTATGGTATAGGTAGGTACGTACATGAATCCTGTATTTTGCAATAGGTACACTTGAATTTGGAACAGGTATAGTTATAAAACTATACCTAACTACATCTAAGTGAATCACACCTTTATTGTAGCATATTGCAACTGCATTAGGTATTATTGTAGTATAATAATACCTGTGTTCTAGGTTATACGTCTACCTATTACATTTTTAGTATTAATTTTTTTGCGTGTAGTAAACAGGTAATGGCGTCATGATCAGATGTTTTTAACAAAGGAAATTTTTCAGAGCTTGCTCAAGAGTTGTGTGTAGTTTATAGAACAAACTACAATATTCAATAACAGTAGTAATACTTGAAAAATAAATAAACTTAAAAAATATGATTATTATTATTATTTTAAATAGCAAAACTTTTAAGTTTTTCAACCAATCAGAAAACATAGTGGTTATATATTTTTTTTAATCGAAAAACGATAAAACAGTCTGAGTTTTTGTTTAAAATTTCCCCAGCTGGAAACATATGTATTCACGATGTGTACAATGAAAACGAATTATCATTTCATGAGTATTTGGCTACACGGATGTACGTATAATCGTGGTTAAGTAAGCATGTCATTTAAATAATAAAAAAAAAAAGTGGAAAAAGTAATTCAAACTTTTGAAATGTTTATTTTCCTTCCTTGTGCAAGTTTTCAACAGCTGCTGTTTTTTTTTGTGGTCGATCGTTTTATACATTTGTTTGTTCTCCTCAATCGTATATTACATAAAATTATAACCATTTACATTTTTAAATATTTAACTATGTTCTTTTTACAATGATTTTTTCATATTTTAAAGTGTTTGCTTCATTATTATCTTTTTTTTTTTTAATTGCTGCGTTGTTTAATTACTATAATAGGTTTGTTTAAAAAAATTAATGAAATAAAAATTTAATAGAATTTTTTACTCTTCGATACATCAAATAATTACTTTAAGTTTAAATAAATAACTAAATGAAAATACACAATTGTGTAATGTAATGTTACATAAAAGCCTAGAGCCTAGCAACATACGAGTATATTCAATTAAAATTCTCTTTTACAAGTAAAAAATAGATTACGTTTAATCTATGCTGTATTGAACAATTGCTTGAACAAAGGATAATATTTTGTAATAGTATATTTAATTATGTTGAACATCTTATTGTTAGCTATTATACAGTGCTGTGTATACGTATAGTATAATACACAATGATGACACTTCATATAGCATAAATTGTTATCTATAAATGTTGCTCCATTGAGATAACATAATTATTACGTATTTATTTTTGTCCACGAATGAATGAATGAATGAATGAATGAATGAATGAATGAATGAATGAATGAATGAATGAATGAATGAATGAATGAATGAATGAATGAATGAATGAATGAATGAATGAATGAATGAATGAATGAATGAATGAATGAATGAATGAATGAATGAATGAATGAATGAATGAATGAATGAATGAATGAATGAATGAATGAATGAATGAATGAATGAATGAATGAATGAATGAATGAATGAATGAATGAATGAATGAATGAATGAATGAATGAATGAATGAATGAATGAATGAAAGAATGAATGAATGAAAGAATGAATGAATGAATGAATGAATGAATGAATGAATGAATGAATGAATGAATGAATGAATGAATGAATGAATGAATGAATGAATGAATGAATGAATGAATGAATGAATGAATGAAGGAGTGAAGGAATGAAGGAATGAAGGAATGAAGGAATGATGAAGATAAGAAACGTTTTTTTTACTATTTTTTTTACTATACTTTAAAATGTACACGGAAAACATAAATTTAATAAATTATTCAGATACATATCAATAACTCTTTAGTACTATAAACAATAACTCTCTTGCCAAAAGTTTAAAGAGTAACTCGTTAGTACAAACGTAAATTCTTTAGTGGTAAATAGTTAACTCTTTAGATTCTAAAAAGTTTAGTATGTATCTAAAGAATTTATTATGAAAAAAGTCTAAATAGTAACTCTTTAGATAATTTTTTCCGTGTACAATTGATAATAAATAATATTAATTTATATATATAATGTACTACATACATTTATGTAATTATATACAACATAATCATAACATATTATAAATAATATATAAGATAGAACTTAAAGTAAAATTACCACTACCACATGATGTTGTGTACAGTGGTCTTCAAGCTATTTATGTTAATACCTATATGTATTGTATATAATGTATACGTATATGTCTAGCGGCTGTGTAATACATTAACACATGGTTTCAGACATCTGTTCTATTTACTATAATATCAACTATTAATACCAACAAATTCATTATTATAATATAATGTATCTTTCATTTTATTGAACTGTTTGTATGTAATACTATGTACTTTCAATATATAGGTCAGAGATTAAACTTTTCAATGAAAGAACGCTCGTGTATTTTTAATGAGAATTTCATCGTAACTGCGCATGATTACCATTATAAACGATTATTATTTAATGAATTAGGTTTACCAAATTCAATGGCCAGACACATCAAGTTTTACGGTTTTTCTATGGATGGATTTGTTTAAAAATTATGTAGCTACCATTTTGCCTTTTTTGTTTCTTATCTTTTTTCTTCGTTCATTTATTTATTGATAATTTATTTTTTTGAAAGGAAAGTATAAAAAAATTACATTTTTATAATATATTTTTACAAAGAATAATTTTCTGAATTCATCATATCATCTTGTTGAAGAGTGACATTTAGAGCAGATAGGGTAGTTTCTATAATTCCAAACATGTACACAACATGTATAGGAATAAGATATAAACAAAGGAAGTAAAAAGGCAATATTTCAATATTTTTTTTTTGCCTCCTACCGCACCTAATCTCTACTACCTTGACCTGTGTTATCTTTATGGTTATGTTGCTACATTTTTTCATTTATCCAATGCTTTGTAACATATTCATGAGCACATTTTTTGAGGTACATTTTATAAAAAATAAAAATAAAGTGAATGCTGGACGCGTGTCTCCTGATTTTATATCTCCCCTTTAAATCTAGGTAACCTATACTTTATATACCATTGACCGTTTATATTTACTCTAACAACAGGAAAAGGAAGTGCCGGAAAAGGACACTATGTGATCTTAAAGTGGGAGGTGGCTCCGGCCTAGCTTGCTTCTAGCGTGAAGTTTTCTCCCATTTTTACCGTCACGTGGTTTCCTCTTCCGTCACTTCCTTTTCCGGCATTTTGAGTAAACATAAGCGGTCATTGCCAAAACAAGATGAGACATCATTTCAACCAAAAGTACGTCCTTTTTCTCGGATTCAAAACAAGTTATGGAATAAAATTTAACTTCAATAATAAATTGATCACCTGTAAAATTTTGGCTTTTATCTAGAAAAAATTGTTTGAGAAAAAAGGGGTGCTCCAGGTTGAAAAAATCTCTAATCTTGTTATAACCAGGGTGTATCTATTTTTACGTAAATATTATATTTTTATTGCATTGAAAAAAAGGGTGCATTACTTCAGTTACGAATCCTAACTTATATAAGGTAGACATTTTTGAGTTATTATGACCAGCTAAAATAATGCATTTTAGCAATATTAACAATAGCTAATTCAACTTAAAATAGTCTAAAATAAAACTGAAAACAACTGAAATGAGCTATTGTTAATAGCGTTCTAAAATGCATTATTTTAGCTGCTCATAATAACTCATAAGTGTTTATCTCAAATAAGTTAGGATTCGCAACTGAAAAAATAGACACTTTTTTAAAGTGTAATTTTGGTGAAAACGTCATGAAAATATTAATTAAAGTGTATAAAAATAACATTACTAAAAATTAATGTTTACACATAAAAAATTGTTAACACGATTCCCTATTTATAATAATGAATAAAAAAAATACAACAATTAACAATATCATAAAATAAAAAGTAAATTACATTAAAATAAGCAGAACAAATTCATTTCAACCTCAAAGATAAACACCCTAAAGCTTAATTTGCAATTAAATATAATTTTAATATCATTATTTTTTTTTGCCTTGCAGTAATATAGTATATAAAGCAAAAACGTTGTCGTTACATACAATGTAATTAGTAAATATACATGAGGATTTGCTCACGATTATTATTGTCATGTTAACATACGATCTCGTCCTTTTTTAATTTTTTTTGTATGTGCTCTCTATCCCGAGTTGGAATAATTATTTTAAAGTAAAACTAATAATATAAGGTTGTATGTTTTAGGTTGGTTGTTCTATAAATCTTCGAATGAAATATTGTTGAACTATTAAAATAAAATCACTCAAAAAAATGGTGCATTACTTCAGTTATCCATCCTTATTTATTTGAGATAAATTTTTTTGAGTTATTATGAGCAGCATGTTTTTACCAAGTTATTAACAATAGCTATATTAAGTTTTTTTCAGTTATTTTCGACTATTTTCGGCTATTTTAAAGTCGTAGAACACCTTGAACAAAAAAGTTGCGTAATATCCTAACAAACCTGAAAATCAACGTTGATTTGACCTGAGTTATTGATTTCTAATTTATCTTCCATTCACAAAATGCCGCTGCCAGTCACTGCCGTCACAGCTCGCCTGGTCCACGCGCGCGTAAACCGGGCGAACTGTGACGTCAGTGACCGGCAGCGGCATTTTGTGAATGGAAAATAAATTAGAAATCAATGACTCAGGCCAAATCAACGTTGATTTTCAGATTTGTTAGGATATTACACAACTTTTTTGTTCAAGGTGTTCTACAAGGTGTTAAAATAGCTATTGCTAATAATTTGCTAAAATGCATTATTTTAGGTGCTCATAATAACTCAAAAGTGTTTATCTCAAATACGTTAGGATTCGTTACTGAAGTAATGCACTCTTTTTTAGAGTGATGAAGTTGTCCTATGCATTACCAATAACAATAATATTTGACAAAAATATGGCCAATGTATAGATTTGAAGGGAAGTCAACGATGGCTTTTTTAATAGTGAGTACTGATCCTGATCATCCTGTTATTATTTTTTAGAAATCTTTTGAATAATCTAGTATTTACTTAACCTTATTAATTTTTCAATATTCTTTGCATCAAAATAATATATATTTGCTTATTTAGTATTTTTTAGTCTTTTTTTATTTATGTTTTATTAATATTTTTGTGTGTGTCTATTTTAGTCTTTTTTAGAATCTTATAAAATTGTGACCAAAGCAAAAAGAATAATATGAGTAAAAATTCATATATGTATCTCTCTGGTAATATTATACCATAGAATGAATAGCTAAAGGCAAAACCTCATTCATTTTACATTGGCTCATTGTATTTACCCAGTGTTCAATGAATCCCCCTGAGAGCACATACAGTTATAAACCAAACCAACATCACCAAAATATAATATGTGCATGACGTGTGGCGATAAATATGTTTCGTAAAATCTTCTTTATTATTTTATTTATTATTATTATGTTGTATGTGTTTTTCTAGCACGGACAAAAATAAATGCGTAATAGTAAATTATTTTCATAGTTGCTTTATTTTAAAGCCATAGACCACATAAAACAACATTGTGCTTTTTAATGAATAAACACAAAATGGGATCTTCAAAACTGATGATAATTTTTACCAGAATGTTAATGTAGCCCACGAGAGTGCGTAAAAACACTGTAAAGTATGCAATTTGCGTGAAAAGTCATGTTTATGACGTCAGAAACATGCAAAAATTAGAATGAAAATGTTGTGCGGGTTGCATCCTGATCACTGCTACAGTTGAATTTTGAAACAAACTAATGTTATTTATTTAAATCCCATCAAGTGTTTTGTGATGTAAATGCTTATGTTTTTCTCTGGTCTATTTTCTATTTCTTTAAAAGCTTTATTTTTGTCAAATAAAGTAATCACAAATACTTAAAGGTACCGTCCAAACCAAACAACATGTCCTTACAATTATTTATTTTTTCCCTTAAATATGTATTTAAATCATAACAAAAAAATATATTTATAACGATTTAAATTTATGAATTAGAATTTAAAATAAACATGAAAATAATATTTATTTTTGGTCAATTAATTCAAACTTTTTATTATTTTTCATTATAATAATTCACCAAGTAATACACCGTAAGTATCTTGATGCAGTTTGGTGTAAGACTAGAACAAACAGGACTAAATCTCACCCTTTCAAAAACATTTTGATATATATTTTTGCTTTACGTAAAATATGTAAGAAGTTTCATAAGAAACTTTTACTACCTGTTATGGTTTAAAAGTTATAGTCAAAAATTTGTATAATTAATACTGCATGAATAATTAAATTTGCATTTACTTTCTATGTTGTTTTGGTATACTGTGAGGTAGTAAAATGTATGACAATAAACAATAATAGCCTAAATATGAGGATCAAATTAAAAAAAAAAAAAGAAAGAAAGAAAAAAAAAGTAAACATGTTTTTGCTATTTTTGTTTCGTTTCATCTCTCTCTCTCTCTCTCTCTCTCTCTCTCTCTCTCTCTCTCTCTCTTATTCTTATAGCAAATACTTGATTTTAGTATGTTCATTTTCCGGCTTTTGATTGTTCTATTTTGACCACAACTAGTTCTGGTCAAAATTCAAAGACCAAAACTAGATATAAATATTTACACTGGGTTTTGCTTTTTGCGAAATGCTCAAAACTGTAGTATTGATCAAAATTTAGTGACCAATAGCTGAAATAAACCTGCGTTCCGGGTTTTGGTCAAAAGTGACAAACCAAAAGCTGAAATGAGCAAAAATACCTAGTTCGGGTCAATTTCGGGTTGTGATGCTGTTTCGAAAATAAAGTATCAAATTGTTAAAATATTGTTCAGAAAAAGAAATTCTCACCCAACAACTTTAAAATTAATTATACTAACAAGTAAGTTTAGAAAAACAACAAGGTTGACTTTTTTTTTCTTTTTTCTTCCAAACTTATTAGATAATACATAATTAATGATCTTCATAATTAAAAGATGAATTTGAGACTATTTTACATTTAACATAAATAATATAAATAAATATATGGCTTCTTAATATTTAATTAAATTTTATTTGAGAAAATAAATTATGTATATAAATGTGATATTCATTTATTTATTATTATTTTATAAAGCATAATTTAATAATAACTGAAATAAAATAATAATAATATATTTGCAAATTGATATTTTTTTTATGCTCATCCCCGGTTGCAGCTCGGAACCGAACGTGGTTTTCACGTTCCTTCTTCACTAGACTATATAGGGTGGTTGCATTCATGTTAAAGTCAACGCCATAAGTGAGTACTAAATAACATGGGCCAGTATGGGAAAATGACACATTTTGCCAGTTTAAAAATACTTAGAATTTTTTTTTTGAGAAAATTGATGCTATTAATAAGTCGATAATAGTTTTTTAAGTATGCGAGAAAAATAATAATGACAAGAAAGATAATATTCCGAAGATAAATAGCAAAATCCCACGTTTTTCCTATGCTAAGCAATGTTATTCGTTGCTCAAATATGGTATCGAAGCGCATTTATTATGACGTCATGCGCACACATCCTATATGCTCAGTCTATAATTAACTTTTAATATTGTTTAAAAGTGAGCCTTTCATAAGTGTCTGAAATATTCATCATTATTTTTATGGTAAGTATTCCAAAATTGTTAACTTCAGTATACACATGCGATTCTTTAAAAGAGATGCTTTAATGTTTATCTCAAGTAACCTGGTTGATTTCAAAATATAGATCAATTAGTTAATATATAATTTTTGTCTAAAATAATAATAATGCTTATCATTTTCTATAAAGTAGGAGATACAAAACTCAGCACTTCGAATTAAAAAGTAAAATAAAATCGATAAATTAATAATATTTCATGAAAAATAACAAAAATAAACTACTACAATGTTTTGTATGGAGAGAGAGAGAGAGAGAGAGAGAGAGAGAGAGAGAGAGGATGATAATTTATGAAATATACCGAATAAAAACATATTGCCGTTTATTAATAATACTAGTGTGGGTTTAAAATATCTAGCTGAACTTACAGAATTAAAAAAAAATCAACTACGCAGAATTTTAGAGTCTTCCTGCTTTTTTTTTTTTTTTTTTTAATTTTTTTTTATTTTTTAGAATAGTTTGCCCGTTTGCCCAGTTTCACGAAAGATAGATAGAAAAAACAAGTATTTTTGTGCATTTATTCTTTATAATTCTTATCCAGTTATTTTTTATTTCTCACCTATTTATTTGTTCATCTATTTGTGTATGTCTATTTATTAATTATTTTGTATTTTACTATACTCTACTCAAAAAGCCTGAGTTACCTACCATTCGACCTTTTACGGTAATATCGCCCAGCCGCCTCCTTTTGAAATGCGTATAGACCAGGAAACGAACTCAAATCCCTATAAAAGTGGAAAAAAATTAGGACAAGTCTGAATTTTTCGGGGTTGGTAGAGACCATTGCCCCAAGCTTTCTACCAAAAGTTACCAAAAATTGCCCTTGAGCTTTTCCGGAAAAGAGGAAAAATCTGCTAAATCGTAACTAATGAAGATACCTTAAAAATTCAAACGGATTCTTGTTCCTTGGATCAAAATACGTGGGAAACACATATTTTCCAAAAAATTATGTCAACAGTAATGGCGGTAGACTTTTCCAAAGTCGTCACTTTACCACTTCAGCTATTTTCTCTACATTTTCACAATTTGTATAAAAACTTGAAACTATAGACCATAATGATTAACACAGTTTATTGTAAAGAATGTAGGAAACAAAATGAGATATGATTTATTAAAATATTTCAATTTATAACGGAGTTGTGCCCGGAAAAGCACAAGCGCCTATGGTTTGCGCAGTATGCTTTACCTATAGATTCTTCTGCTTTTCCGGGCATAACTCCGTTATAAATTGAGATATTTTAATAAATCATATCTCATTTTGTTTGTTACATTCTTTACAATAAACTGTGTTAATTATTATGGTCTATAATTTCAAGTTTTTATACAAAATGTGAAAATGTGGAGAAAATAGCTGAAGTGGTAAAGTGACGACTTTGGAAAATTCTACCGCCATTACTATTGACATAATTTTTTGGAAAATATGTGTTTCCAATGTATTTTGATCCGAGGAACAAGAACCCGTTTGAATTTTTAAGGTATCTTCATTAGTTACGATTTAGCAGATTTTTCGTCTTTTCCGGAAAAGCTCAAGGGCAATTTTTGGTAACTTTTGGTAGAAAGCTTGGAGCAATGGTCCCTACCAACCCTGAAAAATTCAGACTTGTCCTAATTTTTTTCCACTTTTTTTTATTTTTCTTGGCCTAGTACGAGAAATGGGCGATACATTAGTGGTAAAACTATAAATCGACTGAGGTTTTTTGAGTCTAGTATAGAATACTCTATTACTATGCACAACTATTTTACTTTTATTAAATTTCACATATATGGATATATAAAAATAATGAAAATTAGTCATAAAAAATGATGTTAACTACACATCTATGTATTGTGGCCAATATCCCATCATTGTACACCCTAAAACTTTTACGTGTATATGTTTAAATTCTAGTGTGGTATTGTAAGCTATAATAATAAAAATAACAATAAAAAATTTGTATATACGATCACCACGTTATACTAAATATATATACATTAAAAAAAAAGAGATCTAGAAAATGATTATTACTGGTTATATTATTTAATTAGAATTAATTGAATCCAATTATATTATATTGAAGTTTTTAACTGGAGTTTATATTTGCATTCCAAAAATTACATTTTTAAATATATATATATATATATAATATATATATATATATGCATATACAAATACATGTATTTGTAATTTTTTATACGTATATATAATAAAAATATTTCACTCTCCCCAAACATGTAATAAATTAAAACTTAAAATGCAATTTACAAGAAAAAGAAAAAATGTTTAAGATTGTTTTCAATAGACATTATTTAAAAAAAAAATAATAATAATAAAAGCAAACTATAGCTATTTTGATCTGGTCATTTAAAAAAAATGCAATAATTTAAGTGCATGTTGCGATTTAAAAGACCAATATTAGCTAAAAATTTCAAATATATGTTAAAAAAAATAGACAGACAAAAAAATATATATTTTATAAAATGAGGTACGACGTTTTTATGTAGTGACAATATTTTTTTAACATTTTGTTACATATTTTGAAAATTTATCAATATCAAAGTTGCTAATATTAAATCTCTCTGTCACTCCCTGTCTCTGCTTATATAAGAAGGCCACTCAAAGTAAATAGGATGTAAAAATAACTTTCCAACTTGCACCTTGAAAAATATATAAACTAACAACGTCCAGAAAAAAAAAAGCATTTCCTTTGCGTCTGCTATTTCTACCGTAGAAACGCATCTCAACTAAAAATGCTCTATGGCTAAATTTATTTATACAAGAAGTAAGCATTTCCCATTTTTTATATTAAAAATCTAAATTTCCATGTTATATCAACTTTTATAAAACTAGAAATTTACATAAAAATAAAAATAAGAAAGAAATTTTTCATCGCGTAGATGATTTACATTCAAAATCCTTCTTTCTCTTATTCTTTCTCTCTCTCACACAAAAATAATTTTAATTTTTAATATTTTTCATAGAGAGATATTTTTTTTATTTTAATAAATATTATTTTAGACTAAATTTTTTTCTTTCCTTCTTAAAGATTGTCATTTATATTACAAGACATTAAAATAGATCGTGAAAAGAAATGAATAAATTTTTTTTTATATTCAAAAATATTAAAAGTTTATGAGTTCATGATACAGCTTTGAATCGGGTAACAAATTTACTGTCATTTAGATAAATGATATAAATTTATCAATGCTGACTATGTATGTAATGAACACTCATTACATTAACAAAAATGACCTTTTGAAATTAGCAATACTAATACTGTTCGTAAATTCTGTTTTCTGCTACTAAAATGACGATCAACTATGGTTATTAAAATGTAATGCGCATTTTTTGGTGCAAGAAAACAAGGACTGTTTATGTTTACTCAAAATGCGGAAAAATGACCGGAAAAAGAAACCACGTGACGTTAAAAGTGGGAGAAAAGTTGGTGCCAGCAGCAAGCTACGCCTGAGCTACCTCCCACTTTTACCATCACGTGGTTTCCTTTTCCGGCACTTCCTTTTACGCATTTTGAGTAAACATAAGCAGTCACTGTTTATAAATAACACTATTGAATACAACATTTAATATTGTAATTGTTAGTTAGTACAAAATATGAACTTTTAATAAATGAGTAAAATAAATTCTTTACGCTTTTTTTTTTTTTGCTTTTTCCTGTTTTGACTTGTGTAGTTGTTACAAAACAATAATATTTCACATTAACACACGTTAACACAGCCTTAATTTTCAAAATAATTATATATATATATATTTGTCAAATAAAATATATTTTCATTAGAAAATTACATCCTCAATAAATATAGTCCAAAACATGCAAAATTATTAAAATCTATGATACAGTACATTAAATATGATAAAATAAAATATATACTATGGTTAAATAATATAAATAAATTATTATGATAAATAAGCGTTAAAAGATTAAAATAAATAATTTTTACACGTTTAATATAAAAAAAGAACGAGATTTTCTTGTTATTAACAAAATTATACGTACAGTACAAATATAAATAGAATTCTTTATTTCTTTAATTTATTTTATTACAACTATAATTTATAAAGAAAATAATAAAGTTGAAAATGTTTAAATTAAAGTAAACAATTTGGCAACATTGTAGTGATAATAAACCCTTGATTAAAATGACTAGTGTGTTACTACAAACAATGGGAACATTAATTAAATTTAATTGATCAAACTGTCATAACCCGTGAATGTCACAAGGATTTAAATAGACAAAGTAAATAAATGTGGGTTTACAACGCTTTACAACACTCTGCATATATACGTATTAAGTATATAAAATATGGATATTATTACCCATGGATGGGAATAACTTTTTTTTTTAAACTTTATCTCGGTAATTAACATAATTAGAAAATAATGCTAATAAGGTATAATATGTATTAAACTTTCACTAAATTTCATTTTTTTTTATAACACCTTGGAAATTTATTTTTAGGTAGGTATTTTAGGTGTGAATTTTTTTGTGTGGATATAAACCAATTTCTTCTTTATTGACCCAGAAAGTTCATAGTTACAGTGTTTTATAACAAGTGTTGATTTTGTCAGAATCATTATTTACAATAAAAATTACTAAGCATTACTGAGAAAACAAATCAACAAAAATTAACATGAAGTAAAAGAATTTTATATATATATATATATATATATATATATATATATATATATATATATATATATATATATATATATATATATATATATATATATATAATATTATATATACAGAGAGAGAGAGAGAGAGAGAGAGAGAGAGAATCATTTTTCGACAATAGCTCCAAATTTAAATATGTAATATTTTGCATAAACACATAAACATAATCAATTTTGGAATTTGGATAACAATTTTAACTTTGTGTACTATTCTTTAAATATCAATATTATTTTAAGAGATTCCGAAATAATGTGTCACTGTTAACATTTTTAATTAAAGATGGATAATATATTGATAGTAAAATTGAGAGCTGAATTGAGTCTAAAATTTTAATCCTTGTAAATCAAAGTTTTTCTAGGTAAATACACCTCATTTTCTTTTTGAGACAATAGTAAATTCTCTGAGTCCCATGTACCACTGCTTAAAAAAAACGTGTACTTTGCCGATCAATCATCATTGTGTTTGTTATCTATGTAGCCCTTCATTAGGATTATACCCTGAGGTAATATTACCATAAGGTTATTCCTGTATTTTTTTTTATAGAAAAACACATGTCTTTCTCTGTTAACCATCATTTTTCTTTTTTGATCAGCTGATTATATAGATTAGCGGCTGATTCCCGCTTGACTTCTCCCCTAAAACTTGTAATATACAAATTGAACGACATCTGTTGAGTTATATAAATATATATATATATATATATATATATATATATATATATATATATATATATATATATATATATATATATATATATATATATATATATATATATATATATATATATATATATATATATATATACATGATATTAAAGTCTTAATTACCTCCCATGTTCAATTCAAAACATGATACAATTAAAATTAATGTACATTGTTTTCATTTGACCAACCATTAAGCTATATAGACCAACAATAACAACAAATTTAAATTTCAGTTGGTTTCGTAACTGTTTCTCATTGTCATTGAATTATTGAAATTCACACACGTCAATTTATTTTTCCTTTGGCTCGTAATAAGTTGCAGCTATATAAAATTCAATATATTAAACAACAACAACAACAGCAGCAGCAATAACAACAGCAGCAATAACAACAGCAGCAGCAACAACAACAACAACAACAACAACAACAACAACAACAACAACAACAAAAACAACAAAAACAACAGCAACAGCAACAGCAACAGCAACAGCAACAGCAACAGCAACAACAACAACAACAACAACAACAACAACAACAAATAAACAAAACTAACACTTACAATCACGTAACCAATCCTAAATCATGAAAAAAGCAGCTGCTACGTTGTGAGTTCAAAAGTGAATACTACAATAATAACTATACAGATGAAGTAGCTCTACTATATAGCCGTTATTGATGCACTCGTTGAACATTTTATAAAGTAGAGCATTGTCTTAGTTTAACAGGTATAAATGGGAGTTGGCAGGTGGTACACTCACATAAGGCTACATCGAAGTATATTGCACCAATCGTTCATTGGAAGTCGATAATACACATTTAGCTGCATAATGGACTATTTTAATTACGTTATACTTATAATTGCCACTTTTTAGCAATTTTAATTCAATACAATATGATTTATGCAATACTGTATAATATAATGCTATAAATATTATCTTGTATATCAAAAGTATTCATTCCAAGATCAAATTACATATAGTTCTTTAATTAGAACTCAGCAAGTCCACATACACTGAAGATATAATACTCAAACTACAGGGTCCACTAAGATAATCCGGACAAATTTGAAACTCACTTTGTCGCGCAACCGTCTCTTAACCGTTACGCTCATTAGACAGCTATAAGGCAATGCAAAATGCAGATATGACCATGTAATACCGAAATTTTTAACATATTATATTCGTAAAAAAAACTGGAAATAATAAGCATGGCATAAAAAAAAATCCATTTCCATCAAATTTAGCAACATTTTTGCTATAATGACATAAATGCAGATCAATTACGCAATTTCTTCTTTCCGTGCATTACGGTCATCAGCAGTTATCAAATGTATTGATTGCAGATTTTTTTATATAGTGTTCTATCTCTCTCTCTCTCTCTCTCTCTCTCTCTCTCTCTCTCTCTCTCTCTCTCTCTCTCTCTCTCTCTTTCAATGTATTTTTTACAAAGTTCACTTTATTTAAATACGGGCTCTAAATATTACTATTCAGTAAATCAGAACTAAACTTTAAACATATTGTACTGTTACTATCATTATACAGGACAAATATTTCAACCGTTATAACTACTTTGCTTTGTATTGCTCATCTCATTATTATATTAATAAAGTATATTACTCTCAGCAATTAAAATGTATGATATTTTGTTCACTCTATTTTCTATGACATCAAAATGACAGACAACAAAAACTATATTTTATGTCTTGTTACTGAATAAACATGATGACCTAGAAAATAGTGAATCATTATATAAATAGATATGATGAATGATATTTAATATTATACATTAAAACTGCATACATTTATATACAGTATTATACATATGTGGTACTTTAATATAATTTTACATAAAATTTATTACTATTCAACAATTATTAACTTAACTTGTCAATATATACAATACTATAATGACGTATAATATTTGCTATATAGTGGTATAATAAATGTATCCGTTGTTATGCCATTTAATAATATTTACGATACTAAATAGTTTTTTTTTTTTTTTACACAAACATTAATTTTTTAAATATTTTAAATAAAATTTAAATTTACTATAAAAAATATCATAATACCTTATTATGATACAATGAGAAAGACTAAAAAAAGAATTAAAAAAAAGAGGAGGGGGGGTAATTTTATTGCATATTCTAAAGAGTACATTGCCCGAAACCTGAATAGATAACTATACAAATTTCTAATTTATCAGTTCACTAACAAAGTATTATTAATGTTTGTTTTTGTTTTTTTGCTTGCCATATTGTGTTATCGTGCTACGCCCATCCCAGTCCAAGTCTAGACATTGTCTTATCGACAGGTAAAGACTTTCCAATTAATGGAAAAGCACACACGAGCCGGCTACGGTCTAAGTACACAGCCCGGCATTCGCCATGACAGCCTAGAGAAACCGTGGAAATGTCTAGGCAGGCTGGTCGGTGCAATTACATCAATCATGCACCTCCCAAATGCTGTTCGTCGTCATGGAATGCATGTAAACATGCATCATGCTACGTGTTTTGCTCTCACACTTCACGTACGCACCCAGCAGTGGCTCGAACCTATACTCGGTGAGGAGTACAGAGCTACGAGTCAACTGCCTACACCACTCGGCTATACCAGCTCGGTAATTTTTGAAAGTCGTAAAGTGACGTTACGGTCGTCAACTTTTTCCTATGCCTACATGCATACATTACCGACCACGATATCATTTTTCAGTTTTCACAATTTTATTAAAAATACCTCGTTAACTCAAAAATTCAAAGTTCGTTTATCTATCAATTCAGGACAATGTATCTTTTAGAATGTGCAATAAAATTACCACCTAAAAGTTTGTGTGGTCTTCTTCTTTACAGACAGGGCTCTTATCATTTATAGATGTGATTTTTATTGACAAAATTATTTTATTTTTTTCCTAGCATGTTACCTTTAATAATAAATTCAAATCTGTCATTTATTATATTGTATATTATATTGTATAATATTTGCATGTAAAAGGAATGAAATAAGTCTTTACTAAAAATAGTTTTTAAATTTCAGCTGTAAACATGATAAATGCGTAGAAAACCTTGAACAAAAAACATGTCTAATATCCTAAAATACGGAAATATCAACGTTGATTTGGACAAAACCGTTTATTTCTAATTTATTTTCAATTCACAAAATGGTAGCTGCAAGTTCATGACGTCACAGCTCACTGGTCCACACGCGCGGAAACAGGCGAGGTGTGACGTCATACTAACATTTAGTAAGTGGAAAATAAATTAGAAATTAATGATTCCGGCCAAATCAACGTTGATATTTAGGTATGTTAGGATATTAGACATGTTTTTATGTTCAAGGTGTTCTAAGCCTTTAAGTTGTAGGTAAGAAAATGTGCTAAATTCATTGATCCTAGAACAAAAACTTTGCTGCTGACGTCAATCTAATAATATCTAACAAGCTGTACAGTGTTTTCAAAGAAACTTGCAAAAGTGTCTTGTTTATATAATGCAGTAAGTAATAATGGTACGGAAGAGTTAAGTGCTGTCACCGCAACAAGCAAGGAGATGCATCTCTTACCGCACTTGCAAAGAAGAGATAACCATGAATGTTCACCACAATCGACAACAATGAGATGTCACTTTTGACTACTAATTCGTAAACAAGAAAATGTGACTTTTACACGTAAATATTTTTAAAGTTGATAAAAAAAAAACTGTCTTTTTAAAATTTATTATTAACGTCTAGTGGAGTGACTTTGGCCCCTCTGGCATGGTTGTGCCCAAATTTTTTAAAATTATTTACAATAAGTTTAATAAATTAAGTAACAAGTTATTTATTTATAGAATTATAGTTTAAGTAGATTTAACAATGGAGGTTATTGGTTTTAAAAAAATTGTAAAAAATTTCTATGGCTTTAAACACGTAAAAGTATGTCTAATATTTCTTATTTAAATTTCTCCGAAATCGGCGGAGTGGTTTTCCAAAAAATCGCAAAAAACGTATTTTCCCCCATAAGCGTAATGTTAAATGACGGGGACCCTTAGCTTTCCTCGCGTGCTAAACCGATAACCTCCATTTGTTGGATATACAGTACTATAATATTATTAACATTAATATTAATATTATTAAATATAGCTCTTATATATATATATATATATATATATATATTATATTGAAGCTTTTTTAAAACCACATTATATCTAGAGTGAAACTTTATATTTTAAAATATTTTAAATTTATTAGATTTGCCAAGAGATGTATTTAAAAAATTTGACGGGAAATTTATCACAATTCATTAAGGGGGAAAAAAAACGAAAAATAAAAGGAAAATATCATAAAATAAACAGCCGCTTTTTTATGCTGAATGTCAATAAAAGACTAATATTTATTTACTAATGCAATTTCTTTATTATTAAGTTATAAAAAAAAAGTTTTCATACGCCAATCAATACCAAATATAGAGTGAGGGGGATCTGTTTTTTATTGAGAGAAAAAAATATTAATGGAATAAACCTTTATAATTTTTTTTGTAGTAGTTCATTCATATCGTTGTGTGTGAATGGAAAGTAAATGGACTATCGTGATATATATTGTTAATAAAGCAATTTTTTTTTTGGTATTTCTTTTGTTTATTATACTATCAGCTGGTTATAAAAAACAATTGAAAAAAATCTGATGCAGATAAAATATTAAATCAATTCTTTACGCGTGGAGTATTTGTTATTGCTGCTGCAGCTCTATGATGAAATAAGAGATTATATTGTAACAGAAATTAACCTATTTAGTGGTAAAAAGTACATTTCTGTTAGTACAGCATGGTCGAGACCACATAATTAGTCTAATCTTTCCGTGTACCATACTCTCCCCCCCGCCTTTTTTTTCTATTTTAATATGATATTAAATTTAACATAAAGCACAGAAAATGAATGAGTTTTTTTCCATGCTAATACCAAACAGTATTTAAAACATACTTTCATACATTAAATCTTTTTTTTTTTTTTTTTTTTTTTTAATGTAACTATTATTTTTTCAAAATTAAATGTTTTAATTGTTTTCAAAGTGATCTTGATTTAAAGGAATAGACCAGAGAAAAACATAAGCATTTATATCAGAAAACACTTGATGGGACTCACATAAATAATTTTAGTTTGTCTCAAAACCCAACTGTAGAAAATGTCGATTTATGCAACCCACACAACATTTTTTTTTTTACTAATTTTTGCATGTTTCTGACGTCACAGACATGAATATACACGCAAATCACATACTTTACAGTATTTTCACGCTCTCTCGTGGGGCTAAATTAACATTCTATAGTAAAAATTGTCATCAGTTTTGAAGATCCCATTTCGTGTTTATTCATAAAAAAACACATGTTGTTTTATGTGGTCTATGGCTTTCAGATTGGTGGTCTATGGCTTTCGTAAAATAGCTGATTTAAGTTTTTTTCATTTATTTTTAAGTATAATACCTCACTGACAATTAGTGTATAAGTAATTTTAAACCAATGTTAAATTTCAATTAGTATTACGTTTTGATGTAAAATCTGAAAATAATCATTGCCTCCAGTTTTGTGACAAATTATATAGACAATTTAATAGGTATTTACAGTATAAGGTATTAAACAGGCATTACGTATTAATGTTTTTACTAATTTGATATAAATGTATCATTAAAATTTGTCAGCTTATTTCCATTTAAAGTTCCTTCCGGTATTAAAATTTGCTCATTTTTTGTTTATTACATTAAAACATGTATACGCATGGAAAAAATAATTTATATAATTTATGTCGCATTTATGTGATTATAGCTAAAATAAATAGCATAAATATAGCATAAAATAATAGCATAAATAATTATGCTACGCAATACAAAATTTATACTGTGTAGCATAGTTATTATGAAATATAGCATAAATAATGTTAAGTAGCATAAATTTTAATAATAATACGTTAGAGCAAATATTACTTTATTTTTTTCCCATGCGCGTAATAGGAGACTTGCCATTTCCATTCCTCCGTTCTAATTATACATTAGGAATTTCCAATTATTACTAGGTAGGTTCCGCAATGCTGTAGGGTGAATGCGCATAACGTCATACTGAATGCACTTCGACGCCATACTAAGGCAATAAATAATATTGCTCAGCATAGGAAAAACGTAGTTTTAGCATATTTTCTTTGAAAACTTATTTGATTTATTATTATTGTTTTTCTCGCATACTTAAAAATCTAATTCAATCTGTTAAAAGCATCAATGCTCTCCAAAATATTGCTCAGTGTTTTTTAAACTGGTAAAATGTGATATTTTCCCATATTGACTCATATAGTGCTCATATATGGCGTCAACTTTTATATAAATGCAAACATCCTATAGGATAAAAGATAAAGAATACGGATTCCCTGCCGGTTTTCAGTAAGTATCTGATTAGTCACACGTCACCACGTAACCAGCAGCAAGCGATGTCAGCGCGAGAGAGAGAGAGAGAGAGAGAGAGAGAGAGAGAGAGAGAGAGAGAGAGAGAGAGAGAGAGAGAGAGAGAGAGAGAGAGAGAGAGAGAGAGAGAACAAAAAAAAAAAAAAGAAGGAAAGGAAAGCCATAGCGAGATAAAAAAAACTATCCTAAAAGTTATGCAGCCAGCGCAACACAACTCTTACCTGTTAGCTTTAAATAACATTGCATCTAACCATTATCTCCAACTTTTGACCACTTATTAACATTTTAACTCAATTTTATCTACCGTGATGTAATAAAATGTTGTCTATTAACGATATGGACTAAAATTTATATATACACTCTAAAAAATGGTGCATTACTTTAGTTACGAATCCTAACTAATTTAAGATAATCACTTTTAAGTTTTATTATGAGTAGCTAAAATAATGCATTTTAGCAAGTTACTATGACAATAGCTATTTTAACTTAAAATAGCTTAAATAAACTTAAAACAACTTCAAACCACTTAAATTAGCTATTTTTAATAACTTGCTAAACTGCATTATTTTAGCTACTCATAATAACTGAAAAGTGATTATCTTAAAGCCATAGACCACATAAAACAACATGTGCTTTTTAATGAATAAACACGAAATGCACGGAATAAATTATCTATATAAAGAGTTACTATTTAGGTTTATTTTATAATAAATTCTTTATATACATACTAAAATTTTTAGAATCTAAAGAGTTAACTATTTACTGCTAAAGAATTTACGTTTGTACTAACGAGTTACTCTTTAAACTTTTTGCAAGAGAGTTATTGTTTAGTACTAAAGAGTTATTGATATGTATCTAAATAATTTCTTAAATTTATGTTTTCCGTGTGGGATCTTCAAAACTCATGACAATTTTTACCGTAATGTTAATGTAGCCCCACGAGAGAGCGTGAAAAAACTGTAAAGTATGCAAATTGTGTGAAAATTCATGTTTATGACGTCTGACGTCAGAAACATGCAAAAATTAGTATTAAAATGTTGTGCGGGTTGCATAAATTGAATATTCTGATCACTGCTGTTGGGTTTTGAGACAAACTATTGTTATTTATGTAAATCCCATCAAGTGTTTTGTGATATAAATGCTTATATTTTTCTCTGGTCTATTCATTTAAATAACTCAGGATTTGTAACTAGTGATGCACCATTTTTTAGAGTGTATTCAATTATTAAATTGCTATTTTTTTATTTAAAATTGTATTTCATGGCAAATTATTTATTTTTCTAGTGAACTATGTATAGTAAAAAATGTTTTCGAAATAATGATACAAGTTTTTTTATGTATTTTTTTTCTACTTTTTTGATATTGGAAAAGTTTTAATGATATAAAAATGCTTGTAATAATTATTTTATAGAACACAGTTATACATGTAAAAATATGATAAAATAATTGTAAAACAAAGTAAACGAAATTTTTTTACTATCATTTTTTGCCCTCTTTAAATATCAATGTGTATTCAGTGTTCAGTCGATAGAAAATTTGGTACTGACTTTTTCTTTTGTCAAATGATAGTTTTTAACCAATAAATATCATAGTTTATTTATTTGTATATTGCCATGCCATGATTACATGAAAAAAGGAAAGCTATTTTTATGCAAAAAGGCAAAATGTGTAAGTTTTACATAATTTAAATATAATTTATACATTTTGCTTTTGGTTATCACATGTAATTTGCAAATATTTTAAGAAACCAGATGGAAACCTAGATGTTTCCACGGTTTCTCTAGGCTGTCATGGCGAATGCCGGGCTGTGTACTTAGGCCGTGGCCGGCCCGTGTGTGCTTTTCCATTAATTGGAAAGTCCTTACCTGTCGATAAGACAATGTCTTGACTGGGACTGGAATTGGTGTATAGCACAATAACACAATATGGCAAGCAAAAAAAAAAAAAAAAAAAAAAAGAAGATACAATTCAAATAATAATACTAATGTGGCACTAAAAACTATCACTACCTATTTGGCTTCAGCAAGTACTTTTAGTGTTTATAGTTTTATACATTAAATTGTTTAAGAATATTATTCAAACAAATAATGAAAGTGACTATATGTGAGCAGATGTAGTAAAAAAAAAAAGTATATTTTTATATTTTTCATAAAAAATTAATCTCAGAACCTAAATATTAATATACTTAAATTGCGAAAAATAAATAAATATTTTTATTTCCTTTATTGATTAAAAAGACGAAAAATTATATACACTCTAAAAATTGGTGCATTACTTTAGTTACGAATCGTAACTTATTTAAGATAATAAATTTTAAGTTATTATGAGTAGCTAAAATAATGCATTTTAGCAAGTTATTAAAATAGCTAAATTAAGCTGTTTTAAGTTTTTTAAAAGCTATTTTAAGTTAAAATTAGCTATTGTTAATACCTTGCTAAAATTCATTATTTTAGCTACTGATAATAACTTAAAAGTGATTATTTTAAATAAGTTAGGATTCGTAACTAAAGTAATGCACTAATTTTTAGAGTGTAGAAATAATACTAAAATAATAAAATAACAACAATAATCTCCTAATGAACTTATCATTTTTTTATAAGAATTGCTTAGCTTTTCTATAATATTTATATTTATAACAAGTCTCTCTCTCTCTCTCTCTCTCTCTCTCTCTCTCTCTCTCTCTCTCTCTCTCTCTCTCTCTCTCTCTCTCTCTCTCTCTCTCTCTCTCCAACATATTTTTAATATAAATTTTTTTTTTCGCGTGACATCCAAATAATCTGACATTGATCGTGGTATACTGTAGAGGAGAACTACATACATACTAGAATTGCTCACACCACTCTCTATGTATTTTATATAGAACTGGAGAAGTAGTAAGAGAGAGTGAGTGTGTGTGTTTGCAGTTGCGCGATACCAACGATATGCGGGCAAACCGCGCGCCGGCTCTTTTTGAACATTCAAGATCTAGTCTGGGTTTTTGTGTTAGTCGTGCTGCAGAGTTGAACAGGGAAACATCAAAAAAATCATTTTCTCTATCTCTCTCTGTCTGTTTTATCTTATATATATATACTTATCTGTCTATACATATATACCATCATAACGCACTCGCATCATTAATGGTTTAATTTATCGTGATATTACTATGACCAGGATCGTTAAGGTAAGAATATACTTTTATTATTAATTTTATATATTTTATACGTGTTGTCATTTATTAATTTTAAGTAAAATATTTATTTAATATTTGAACAAGTTAAACCTGCATAACTTTAAAATTTTACGTAAAACACAGCATATAATTCGACAGTTTTTTTTTTTCTAAATGTATCTTCTAATAATTTATTTATAAATTTAATTTGTGAATTCAATATATATTTTTGAATTGAGATTTTAAACTTTTATAAATTAATTTTAATTTAAAGTAAATATTTCATTTTTTACATTTTTTGCCAAAAGCTGTCAAAATAATAATAATAATTTTATAAAAAATAATTTTTTTTTTCAATTTTCAATTAAATTTTAAGATAAATAGTTAGTTATTTAGATTGCAATAAGACAGTCCAACATAATTGATTCAAACTATATTAATATGAAATTCACATTATTAATATCCTTCTCCTACAATTATAATACAATATATATTGCATTATTTGTTTAAGTTTTTTGTCTAACTAACTAAAAATAACATGGTTGCAGTAACAATTTAAAATAAATTGGAAAAAAGTGCATGCAAAAAACTAACTCAATTTTTCAATTATAGTTCACTGCTACTTGTAGTAGCCTCACAGGATATATATATATATAATTATATTTTTTATTGAAAATTCCGGACGTATGCACATGCAATTTTATATTACCATTTCTTGCTTTATACTGTATACAGAAGTTCAAAAGAAAAAAGAAAAAAAATCTTCTTTTAGAACTTTTTACACTATGTTAACATCTTCATATTATTAGGTTATAAAAGTCAAGTGATTTTTATTTTATTCCAACACGGAAAAGAAGAAGATATATATATATATATATATATATATATATATATATATATATATCGTATGTTTTGTAATATTATTAATATACGTATAGAGAACTTCTAAAGTAATTGACTTTTTTCCTCTCTCTCTCTCTCTCTCTCTTCTTTTAATATAGAAATTGAATGTAATGACAACATCAAGAGTATTTGGAAATTTTAACTTCTTTCTTACAGCGATTGTCATTTTTCAATAGATAGTAAAGTACACACGTATCAAATTATTTAATATTCTAGATAATTTTAACATTTCATTTTTTAAAGGACTTTTAGGTTGTCAGATTGAACAAAAGCTCGAAAATAAATACTATAGAGAAAAAAATGAAAAAACATCAACTAAATGATAAATTCTGAAACAATATTTGAATTCACTCTAAATTACGATTTTATAAGAATATACCTAATAAGGAAATGTTAAATTTTTGACCTTCTCATTAAAAAAAAAATAGAAGTAATGATTTAATAGTTTTCTAATGAGAAATAATGTGTATATTTTATATATACATAAATATATATAATGAAATACACAAATATACTCTTAAATTGAATTAGATGTTCATATTAATATATTATTAACGATCCAAATTTTCCCATTAAATATAAGAGTGATATGCCGAATAATGAAGCTACTTTAATTCTAGATCAATGTTTTGCATTTTCATTCTGTTTCTCGTTATTACTATTTTTAATTATACATTTAAATATTATATTTTGTATTTATTTATTTAATAGTTAAAATAATTATAAATCATCAGTTATTTTAAAAACGTAAGCTTATTTTATAAAGCTTAAATGTTTCACACATGATTCTGTTTAAAATTTCAGCTGTTCATTCATTGTCTATTTTATCGAACAAAAGTATTAAATATACATAATTATACTATTGTGTGTATTTTAGATTATGTGTACATGAATACATTTAACACTTCTTTTGATAGTAAAAATATTAACAAAATTCATTTTAATCAGAACTTTGATTTTTGTGCAATTTTTATGGAGTTTGATATATCACGTATTCTCTCTCTCTCTCTCTCTCTCTCTCTCTCTCTCTCTCTCTCTCTCTCTCTCTCTCTCTCTCTCTCTCTCTCTGTAATCGTGATTTTAATTAATGCAATTTTTTTGGTCTAGTAAATTTACTATACAGTAGAGTATGAAATTAATGTATTTCTAAAAATAAAAATTTTTAGTAAAAGTTTCACAATGACTTGCAAATGTTTAGTGATGAGAAATTGAGGCCCAACTACACTGTACACAGCAAAGTACTTTTTACCACCAAATAAATCAATTAATTAAGTGAGTGATAAACTTTTAATTTTAATAAAATCATATAAGGGAAACGAACACTTTGTACTAAGATTTACCTTGCTGAATTGTGAACGATTTAAAGTTTCGTATATCCAATAAGTATCTTTTTCTTAATATAGGTATTTATTTTTGCACAAAAAAAAATAAAAAAAATAAAAAAACAAGAAAAAAACTAATTTTGGCTTCATAATTTTTATTTGGAATATGTTATCACGTTAGCAGTCTACTAAACTAGAGGGGGAGGGGAGTTTCTTTACGGATGTTAAAATACAAACAATGATCGTAAAAATATTAATTTATTTTTGTAAGTAAAGTTTACGGGAATTTCAAATTTTTTTATTTCAATTATTATTATTAGTTTTACATTCAATTTTACCAAAATTTTAAGGTATTTATTCAGGAATACAATCATATTTGTGGGCAACTAAAATAACGTCTTTAATGACATGAAATTAAATTACGTAATTAAATACCAACAAAAATGCAAGTGAAATAATTTTCTATAGTAACATGTTATAATAAAATTCTTACAGAAAGTAAAGTTAATGTTTTTAAAGTATAGATTATTAAATGTAGAAGAAAAAGAAAAATCTCGATGAATTTTAAAACAAGGGTGTAAAGTAACCTTGAACTCACACGCAATCTTAAAATATTTTTTTATATATAAAATATCCATGGTAACTTTTTTGCCTGTTCAAAAAAACAGATATTTATATTAAATAATAAAAAAATAAAAATAAAATCGGCAATTATTGATAAAATAATATTTATATTCTCAATTCATTGAATATTCTGTTAAAATAATTTGAAGCGTAGTATGATGTAATATAAAATATTATTATAATTTGTGATCAATGTTTGCATGACTTAATCCTACCGCAGTGAAAAGAACTCTAACTTCCCTCTATGTTTATATATATATATATATATATATATATATATATATATATATATATATATATATATACATTTTTCTTTCTTAACTCAATATTTTATGTCGACAAAAATCACTAGGTGACATACTTCTACAGTGTACTTTATTACTGACTGACTCAATAAAAGGAACGATTTTTTTTTTTTGTATATAACTATTTTTTTTTTAGCTACACGAATGTTATATTAAATAACAAGGACTAAAATAATTACTTGTTATATTATATTTAGCAAATATTATAAATAAGGTCCTAGAAAGGATTCGTTCTGGCCTACCCCGAAAGGGATTATGGCGTCATGATATGTATGTATGTAGTATGTAGGTTCTATATTATTATGTTAGATAGGCACTCTTGGATAATATTGCAATTTTTTTTAACATTTAAATACTCGCAGCGAAGGGATCACTTGCAATGAATCCTTTTTTTTTTTTTTTTTTTTTTTTTTAATGTTTTAACGTATTTTTGATTACGATTCTTTTCATAAGAAATGAATTTGAAGAATATTTAAATTTATTTTACTTAGTTCATTAATTGCAAGTGGTCCATTCTCAATCGTTGTGGTTAAAAATATGCACGAAGTCAAACGTAGATTATTTTGAGGGGGGAGGGGTATTGAATAAGAATTCAACAAACAAAAACAATAATGGGGCTTACTGGTGATGCAATAGCCCATCACAGTCAAGGGAATCCTATAATATCCTATTCATTAGTTAAATGGGATTATAGTTCTAGCGTCTTTGAAGCAAACTAATGCACATAAGCCAGAAAATTTTATATGAGCGATGAAGCACGTTTATGCGTTTTAAGATGATAAACTTACCTCTTAGTAGAAGTCAAATGCCATTTTTGGACTTTTCGTGGAGAAATTAATTAGTTTTTTTTTTTTTAACACATTTTTTATCCTATTAGAACAGCCCATTTAAACAAATATAAGAACATCAGTAACTTGTGGATAGTTTGATTTAGATTTTTACTACCGAAAAAATAAGTTTTTACCTATTCTAATCACTGCTGTTTTCTGCTCACATATGGCGTCAAAGCGCAAGCTCAAATGAAAGAGTGTAACCATTCAATACACTTCTAAATTTAAAATATAGAAAATTCAATTGCAATATTTCATGAAAATTGTACAAAATCCATCAAAAACAAATTGACAATAGCAGTAAAATTATTTTTTTTAAATTCTTCTTGTTATTTAATTTATTCTTGTCGGTTTTGACGATATTCATATTCACATTCATACATTTTTTTTTTTTTTTTTTTTAGAAATCCCCCGCTGGTTTTGTTATTTGTTTTAACCACAAATCCTCTCTCCCGCCAGTACTGATGTTACATATCGGAGAGAGTAGAACCATTTTGTTATCCGCAAATACTTTAATGTTGGAGGGTAAAAATAATGTTTTATTTTCTAATATATAGTATCATATTATATAATATATAAACCATTCCATCACACTAATATCCAACCAATAATATCTACAAAATATATTATGTAAAAATATATGCGGCCAACAAAATATTCTCCACTAACTTTCAACGTTACATTTACATATTTTACCAAGCTTTATAGATAAGATTGTACACTCTATGTAGTTCTCATATACTTGTGTACATTTGTAAAGGACTGTTTACACAGTGACATATTTTTAATGTGCAATATAGGGTTGTATTTAAATGGCTTTTATCTCAAAATCCAAAAAGAAAACTTCGAAACTTCAAAATGTCATTTGAAAGTTAAAAGGAACAGCTATATACCTATATATGATAAAAAATTTCATGACGTTATCATCAGATAAGAGAGAAAATAATTATTGAAATTAACTTCGGCTTTTATGGAACTAAAGCTTAAAAAAAATCATATTTTAAAATCTAGCATGGTGACCCCGCATTTTTTTTAATTCTTTTTTTCATATTTGAAGATACGTTATCCTAATGTATCACTGCAAAATTTCAATTTTTTTACTTTTTTTTACAACTTTTCAGTCAAATATCGTAATAGCTGTTTTTCCGCCTTAAATTACATAATATTCAAGAAAGATTGTATGCATTCTAATTCTATATTACACATTACAATGAGTGAATGGATTGCAATATAGTAATTAACTTGTTCGTAAACCCAATAGGAAAAAAAATCACATTGCTATAGGAATGCTGTTCGTAAACCCTGTTCTCTTACACCAAAAAATGCGCATTCCATTTGAATAACCATAGGCGATCGTCATTTTTAGTGCAGAGAACAGGGTTTACGAACAGCATTAAAGGCCGACGCAGCCGTCAGTCGGTCTTTTTGCGACAAGGACCGTTAGAGTGCGCTAGAGTTAGGATTGGTCTAACTTTTTGCGCTAAGCCAATCGGGAGCCAGCGATAGTTGTCGCACAGGCAGCGATTGACGGCTGCTTCGGCCTTAATGTCTATGCATTCGTGTTAAAGTCAACGATATGTTGGATAACTCAATAACATGGGTGACATAGTAACTAATTTTGCCAGCTAACTTTAGTATTTTTGAGAGCATTGATGCTGTTAATATTTGAATTAGTATCTCAAGTATATGAGAAAAATAACAGTAACAAAAAATTAACCGATTTTCCAAAGAAAATAGCCAAAAATGAATTTTGTCCTATGCTGATAAATGTTATTCATTACTCCAATATGGCATCCAAGTGCATTAAATATGGCGTCATTTGCGTACACCCTATTTCTTGAGTAATATATTATGTATTTTAAATTTTATTTCATATTTCATTTTCAATTCAGACAATAATGCTGTTCGTAAACCCTGTTCTCTGCTCCTAGCTATGGTTATTCAAATGGAATGCGCATTTTTTGGTGCAAGAAAACAGGGTTTACGAACAGCCTTAATGTTTACATAGGCAAAAGATTAAAATACAAATAAATTACATAATAACTAACTTTTGAAAATAGGTTAAATTAAAATGAGTTTTATAAAGTAATGTTTATAATAAACAAGCTATTTTTTATAAATAACTTCAATTAAAAAGTTCATGGATTAAATATAATATATTTTGAAATAGTAATCTAAATGCATGAAATAATGTCTATTAAAAATAAAAGTACATTATTTAAATTATGCTTGAAATAAAAATATAGTATAGTTTTATATTATATAAAATAGCATGAATTCCATACATTATTATAAAATGTAATAAAAATGTTACTCTGTTCATCATAATTCATAATAATAATCCTGCTCGTCATAATATACTGCAATGAAGTATATTTAAAAATAAATGATGACGTTTTTTTTATTAATATTTTAGTTTGAAAGCATAATGCTTATAATTATTTTTTCTTCTTAATATTATAAAATACTGCAAAATTGAAAATAATGCTAATTAAAAAGGGTAAAGAATATTTGAAATGTTGAAATTGCACTCCAAAAAATCTTATTAAAAAATAAGTATTAAAAAAAAGCATTTTAATTGCATAACAAGTATACAAATAAGTATTACTTATATAAGTTTTTTACTATGGCACTTTTTTTTAAATTTTATTAAAATTAAAGAATTCAGTAAATTTTCTATTTAAAAAGCAATTGAAGCCTTATTTTATAAATGAAAAATAAAATTGTTTTGTAATTATTTATATTTTTCCTCATACATACATAAATTAATGTAAAATTATGGTAAACAAAATTGAACTCAAATAGTAATAATTCAATTGTTTTGATCTGTTTGTTTACTTTGTGATTATTTTTTGTTTGATTTATGATAAAAATTTAACCAGCCGATAAGGACGTGACCTTGTATGAATTGTAATATGAGTTTAAAACAATAAAAAAAAATAATATTTTTGACATTTTTTATTTGTCAAATTTGAAAAGCGCACGGAGTAGAACCTTAAAATGCTCTCGTTACAGATCTACAAATGACAAAAATAAAGTAGGTACACGGAAAAAAATGATGTGTTAAATCTAAGTACATAGGTATACTAACGCAAATAAGCCCGCGCCCTAGTACATGCGCGCAAGATCTGAGTATAATTGAGTAACCTGTGTCTCTAGCATAAGTGACGCCAAATCCCTAGCGCTGGATGTTATGCCACCTGCGATGTAGGAGGAGCGGTACCTAGCGTCAGTATAGTTTTTATGTCACCTGAGAGCTAGGGGGAGCGGCACCTGACTGCCAGCGCGGGCTGTACTACATCTGCCGCGTGCTTCGATCTACACATTGAATGATCAAAATATTATACATAGCATAATTATTAATATTTTAAAGGCATAGAACACGTTGAACAGAAACTTGTCTCATGACCAGGTAATACTCTAACATACCTGAAAATCAATGTTGATTTGGTCGGAGTTGTTGATTTCTAATTTATTTTTCATTATTTTGATTTCCACATAATGGCTGATCCAGTTTATGATGTCACAGCCATCTTGCTTGCTTGGACTAACGGGCTGCGACGTCATAAACTTGTTTCACCATTACGTGGAATGCTAAAAAATAAAACAAGAAAAATATATTAGAAATAATAACTCCGGCCAAACAAACGTTGATTTTCAAGTATGTCGTTAGAAAAGTTTTTGTTCAACTTTTTGTTTAAATTGACGTTTTTTTGTTCTTACAACAACAACAACAACAACTTATATTTACGTAAAACATTACGTTAATTGTGTAATCCACTTTAGAATTACAGTAATAATACTCTACAACATAATTATTACGCTAAGAAACATATAATCGCTATACAATACAGCATAAATGGTGAGGTTTTAAAGGCGTATAGAACACCTTCAACAAAAAAGCTGTGTAATATCCTAACAAACCTGAAAATCAACGTTGGTTTGGCCGGAGTCATTGATTTCTAATTTATTTTCCATTCACAAAATGACACTGGCGGTCACTGACGTCACAGCTCATCCGGTTTACGTGCGCGTGGACCAGGCGAGCTGTGACGTCAGTGACCGCCAGTGGCATTTTGTGAATGGAAAATAAATTAGAAATCAATGACTTCGGCCAAATCAACGTTGATTTTCAGGTTTGTTAGGATATTACACAGCTTTTTTGTTGAAGGTGTTCTACACCTTTAAATAAATGTTTTTAAATAAAGAAAGCAAATTTATTACGTGCTTATACTTTCGTGCGCAATATTTTTAACAAAGAAACCGATCAGAAAGTCATGTATGAAGTACATACTTAAGCATTTTCAATATATACCATACTATTATTCATTATATAATGTATTCATATAACTACAATAATGTGTAAATTTTGAACTCATTTTTGTTGATTACAATTCAATAATAATATATAAAATATGATATAGAAAATTAAATGTAAAAAGTTATTCTAAAAGTTACGTATTTTTGTCTGTCCTACACTGAACGAACGTTCATGGTACAGTTAAATAACGAAGACAAAAAAAAAAAAAAAAAAAAAAAAGGACAAATTTATTGCATATTCTATAAAACGATATCATCCTGAATCAATATATTTGCAAATTTTCTAATTTTTAAGTTCATTGAATATTTTTAATTGATTTTTGAAAGTTGCGAAATGAAGTCACGGTCGTTAAATTTTCCTGTGTATAAGTTACCAACCGTGACGTCATTTAAAAAAATTAATTTAAAGTACTAAATGGACTCAAAAATTAGAAATTTAAAGCCATAGACCTCATAATACAACATATATGCTTTTTAATGAATAAACACGAAATGGGATCTTCAAAACTGATGACAATTTTTACCAGAATGTTAATGTAGCCCCACGAGAGAGCGTGAAAATACTGTAAAGTATGCAATTTAAGTGACTAATCATGTTTATGACGTCAGAAACATGCAAAAATTAGTAAAAAAAAAAAGTATGCGGGTTGCATAAATTGAGATTTTCTGATCACTGCTACGGAGCTACAGTTGGGTTTTGAGACAAATTAAAGTTATTTATGTAAGTCCTATCAAGTGTTTTGGGATATAATTGCTGATATTTTCTTCTGGTCTATTCCTTTAAGTATCAATCGATCTAACACCACGTCCTATTTAGAATATAAAATAAAATTACCCCATGATTTTTTTTTATCTTGCTCATCTCCTTACTCTTTGGGATTGTTCTACGTATAAATCATTAGAATTTCCTTCAATTGGTTTGTTAAAGAGCTGACTGCAATAATTGAATAATTAAATACTATATTTCTATTCAAATGAAATAGGGTGCTCTTTATAAAAGCATTTACAGGCCACTTAACAGGCCTTATAAAATTGCTCTATGTTTACTAAATATAGGGTCTTAAGATTCCTATGGTCTTTTGGTATAACTCAAATATTTTAATGAATCGCACTCATTAGTATAAAGTACTCTTTTCATTTATGTAATATTAAAGCCATAGACCATATGAAACAACTTCAATGATTAAACACAAATTGGAATCACTAAACTAATGACAATTTTTACCAGAATGTACATGTAGCTTCACAAGAGAGCGTGAAAATACTGTAAAGTATACCAGTTGCGTGACTATTTCTGTTTATGACGTCAGAAACAGACAAAAATTAGTATAAAAATGTGGTGAGGGTTGCATAAATTGACATTTTCTGATCACTACTACGGTGCTACAGTTGGATTTTGAGATAAACTAATTTTATTTATGTATAAGTCCCATTAAGTAATTTGTGATATAAATGCTTATGTTTTTTTCTAATCTTTCCTTGAATACTCACGTCAGTTTTAAAATCACTTACTACATTGTCAACTCAAGTAAAATAAATATTTTTCGATATAACTATATATTTTAGAGCTGTAAATTTAAACCGGTTCGAGCACCCGCCCGGGCCAAAATCTTCGAGTGCTCGTTTTTTTGAAAATGATTAACCCGGGTTTCGAGCTTTTAGCTCGAAAACGAGCTTTTTCGAGTTGAGCTCGTAAATGACTCGTGAAAAAAACGAGCTTTTGAAAATAAATTGAGCTAAAGTACAATTTTTGAAGAAAGCAAAGAAAAAAAAGTTTGTAATTTTTGTTTAAAATGGCGTTTTTAATATTCTATCATGCTGAATAAGCTATTAAAAATATATTTTTTAATTATTTTATTTTATTTTTGACTTTTAACCTTTAAAAACAATTTTTTCATAATAAAAATCGAGCTTTTTTCCTCATAGGCATGAAGGCCCGTTTTTAAACTTTGGCTCAAATGTCAAGCTTTCCGAGCTTTGGCTCGTTTTTCGAGTTTAAGCTCGATTTCAAGCTAAACCCGGGTTTCAAGTCAAACCGGGCTAAAAAATTTCAGCCCGGGCTAAAAATATTTCGAGTTTTTTACAGCTCTAATATATTTTCAACTCACTATTGACATTCAAGTTAGTTGTGTTTGATTTTCTTCTTTTTCTATACATATTTTTTTTCAATATAAAAATTGAAAACATGTTCGTTTATTCAAATTTAAATATGTTTATATGAGGGAGAGAGAGAGAAAAAAAGCAACTTTCAATATGATTTTTATCATAAAAATTCTTTAAATTTTATTAATTCACTGTGAACTTGAATATACGAGACCAAGAAAAAAAAAATCTTTTGGAATTTATATTTAAATAAATAAAACATTTTCCTTGTCATTCTTGAAAAAAAAAAAAAAAAAAAAAAAGTAAAGAAATGTGAAAAATGTGCTACCGTGACATACTGTGGACGAATATTTTATCTTTTTAAAAAGAAACAAAAATAGTGGATATTGTTTTTGTGTGTATATAATGTTTGCCTATATATAATGTCATGCTTTGTTTTTTAGTATATCTGAATAACAAAAAATGTCCAGTGGCTTTAACAAATACACTACTTTTTTACATAAATAAATATTTTTATATTTATTTAAGAAAAAAAAAGATAATATATAAAATATATTAATACACAATTAAAAATAAAATCTAAAAATCTAATAATAGAATTTTTAAGTTTTGCATGTTTATCAACTCTCTAGTATAAAAATATCAACATTAAAAATCTGAAAAATCAAAGTTAGTTTTTTTTTTTTTTTTTTTTTTTTTTTTTACATGAAATTTGTGTTTATAAGTAACCATTTATGTGTACTTTAATGTAACATTTTCTTTTCATTATTCACGTCATTGTTTTTCAACTTATTTTTAAACATTTTAAATTACTTATACTATTGTTTGGGTAAAAATATATATATATTTTTAAATACAAAATATATGTGTATTGTATACGAGTAGTTTTTAAAATGTTATAATTTCTAACACTGCAAAAATAATAAAAACTAGAACAAAATTAGAAAAACAAAAAAAATATGTAAAGTAAAAATAGTTGCACTACCAAAGGTTCCTTTTTTAAGCAAAAGTGAGCAAGAGAGAGAGAGAGAGATAGAGAGCACGCTAATTTACCCTTAATTTGCCACTTAACATAGAATCATGAACTTTATATTAAATATTAATGAAAATAACATTTCAAAATTATATAGCAAAGGAATCAAATTGACAGAAAATCAGTAAAACATTTCCAATTAAAAATAATTTTATAATGGCAAAATAATTCAATTAACTAATTTATGATACTATATTATTTAATTATTAAAATCTGAATTGTATATAATACGCTATGTCATTATTACATTTAATTATAATCCTATCTATTTATATATTAAATATTTGACAATTATTTTGAAAAATAAATATTTAAACTACATTATATAATTGGAGATAATATTATTTATTTTATTATATCAATGTTTGTTAATAATTTTATACTTTCGAATTAATAGTTTAGTTTTTTTTTTTTTTTTTTTTTTGTGCTGCTCATATAAGGCTGTTTTAACACAAAGACATGAACTTTGAACATAATTGTAATCCAACATTTTTTTTTTAAATGAACAATTTTTTCTTCAAATAACTTTCAAAGATTTGTATTTTCTAAATATCTCGATTTTTCAAGAATTTCTTACAAATATTCACTTCTTTTGTAGCATTGGATGAATTTTTGATTACATTTTAAAGTTCGTGGACAAAAATAGCTACGTAATAATGATGCTAGCTAATTTTCAGCAAGATTTGTTTAATATAGCATAATCTATGATAAACTTCACAGTTACTGTTACAATAACATAAATATGTATAATGTGATGCAGTATAATTATTTATGTTATTCTAATTAAGCATTATTTATGCTATAATGATATGTAGCATAAATTACGTAATTAACTATTTCCATATTAGAAAGCACAACCTATAGTGTAGTTGCATTCATGTAAAAATTGACGCCATACGTGAGCACTAAAAAACATGGGTCGGTATGGGAAAATGACACATTTTGCCAGTCTAAAAATAATTAGCACTATTTTTGAGAGATTTTTGTTATATTTAATATGTTAAATTGGGAGTTTCAAGTTTGCAAAAAAAAAAAAAAAAAAAAAAAAAAAAAAAAAAAAAGATTTTCCAAAGAAAATAGCCAAAAACGAAGTTTGTCCTATGCTGAGCAATGTTATTCATTGTTCCAGTATGGCGTTGAAGCGCATTCCTAAGCTTTTAAAACATATAGTAGATATTGTATAAATCAATGGTTTGAGCAAATTTTTTATTATTTCATTAAATATAGTTATATCTGTTTTTAAAAATAAAAACGTAATTAATAAAAGTAAAGCTCTATAGCAGAATGTAAAGAGGAAAAAAAATCTTATGACCTATTTCCTGTGCAGAAGAATTGACGAGCTGTGTTGGTTCAACAATGCTGTGCAGCGAACTGAATTTTCATCAGCAAAGCAAAAAATAGCTCTGCTCTGTTTATGTCAACTATAATTCTGTTGCATAATGGAAATAGAAAATATCCTTTTTATTTTTATTTTTTGTATTTCCTTTTTAATTTTGTTAAAATGGAGTTGTAAAATTGATGCTTTTGATTCCTATAATATTTTCCAAAGTTATCGCAAATTTTTAACACAAATTATTTAAATCGTTACAATTTTTCCTCTATTAGCTTTATTTCTGAGTGTAAACAAGACCATATAGCAAATAAAAAAGCAAAAAAGCAAAAAAAAAAAAAAAAAGATATTTGATTTTAACTTACATTTCTAATCAATTTAATTGGTAATGTAATCAATAATCATTAACACTGCAAAACATTCAAGTCAATGAAATAGTTTATTTTATTATAGTAAAGTTACACGCTTTTAAGAAGAGAAATCGTTATATCTTTTGTTAAAAAATGATGCGAATTCGAGTCTAGAGTCTAAAAAAAAGATAAAAAGAAACAAGAAGGGAAAAGAGAGAGAGAGAGAGAGAGAGAGAGAGAGAGAGAGAGAGAGAGAGAGAGAATTATGATATTTGACTACAATGCTTTTTACACTTGGTCAAATTTAAAAAGATTCTTCGATTTTTTTTCCCTTCTCATTTTTATTTTTGATATACTGTAGTAACATTGTTACATATTATAATAGTAACAATTTTAATACAGGTGAAACGATGCATTAGCATTATTATGCATGAAATATCAAATTTGAGATAAAAATGTGAAATAAACGTTCTGATTTTCTTTCATCTGGAAATTTTGTGTAGTAAAAATTCTGAATTAAAATCAAACATTTTCTATATTTTTTAGTACATCAAAGTAACTTTCATTGTACAGTGAAAGTAAAAAATTTATAAACGTTTACAACAAATTTCTATATTTTTATTTTATAATAAAATATACCTTATTTTCCTTTGTGTCATTGACACGGGAGAGTTTTGAAATGAAACAGGAAACATAACTTACATATTTTAAATGCCTGTAACACATTTAGCTGCAGTCGGACCTAATTAGACAATTTTGCAATCTAGTACTGCATTTTTTTTTGCATTATTTAGCATTATATATATATATATATTTTTTTTTTACTGGCACATTTTTTTTTCATTCACTTTTCTTCACATTTCTTCACACTTCTTCACACTTCTTCACATTTATAATACTTTTAAAAGGAAAAATACGAATATATGATTTTTTTTATATAGGGTGTATGCAAATGATGTCATATTTATTGCGCTTGAAGGCCATACTGGAGTAGTGCATAACATTGCTCAACATAGGACAAACTTCATTTAAGCCAATTTTCTTTGGGAAATCGGTTAATTTTTTGTTATTTTTCTCACATACTTGAGATACTAATTCAACATAAATTTACAGCATCAATGCTCTCAAAAATATTGCATAGTGTTTTTAAACTGGCAAAATGATTTTATGTCCTATGCCACCCATGTTATTGAATTATCCAACATGGCGTTGGCTTTAACATGAATGCATAGACCCTATACTTTGTGTACTTTGTATACTGAAGAGTCAACCCGATTGCAGGTCTATCCTGGACACACAAAACCGACTCCTCTTCTTAAATACATTACACATTATAGTATTTTTTTATGCATTCTTTATTATATTATAATAATTATTAATATTTACTCTGAAGTATTGGCAGTTTCATTATTGTTATTTTAAGTAAATACTTAAAGCCATAGACCATATAAAACAACATGTGCTTTTTAATGAATAAACACGAAATGGGATCTTAAAACTTATTACAAATTTTACCTGAATGTTAATGTAGCCCCACGAGAGAGCGTGAAAAAACTGTTAAGTATGCAATTTGCGTGAAAATGCATGTTTATGACGTCAGAGATATGCAAAAATTAGTATGAAAATGTTGTGCGGGTTGCATAAATTGAATTTTCTGATCACTGCTACGGGGCTACTGTTGGGTTTGAGACAAACTAAAGTTATTTATGTAAATCCCATTAAGTGTTTTGTGAAATAAATGCTTATGTTTTTCTCTGGTCTATTCCTTTAAGTATGGGAAACAATACAGTCAGGCTTTAAACATTGCCCTTTCAAAAATTGTATTTTTTTATGCTTTATTATTTATTTATTTATTAATGCACTATCATCTGGTAGTGCAACACAGTAAAAAAGTAAGGTTAAGTTACAATAGAGAGAAATATAACTAATAAATGCAATATTTATTTTAAAAAAAAAGTAAAATAACTGAGAAAAATAATAATATGTCACTAAACTTATGAGAAAAAAAGTGTTTTAAGTACTCTTGGAAGCGTTAATAAAAAAAGGGAAAACATCAGTACAGTTAATAAAGTCTTATTATTATTTAAAGAACACAATTTTTAACAAAACAAAAAATGTTATTATCTTATTTTATATAAGAAAAAAAGAAAAGAGAAAAAAAAAAAATAATAATGAAGAAGCTTACTCTACAAAAAAGAAAAAAAAAGCGTCACAGTTTTGTTTTGTTTTATTTTCTTTTTAAATATAAATGTACAGGATTTTTTTTTTGCAAGTCAGATTATAATAAAGCTGTCTATACGAAGATGTTTCAAATTAATTATGAATTTTATTTACATGTAAAAGCAAAATTTTATTATTAAGTCTGTCGTCATGGCAACGTAGAGTTTACTAATTATAATCAAAAATAAAAGCACGGAAAATTAACAGAGAGAGAGAGAGAGAGAGAGAGAGAGAGAGAGAGAGAGAGAGAGAGAGAGAGAGAGAGAGAGCATTGATGTTTTATAATTATACATAAATCTTATAACTATTCATGAAAAAGACTATTAAATTATTTTTTTTCATATAGCCAGATAAGCAAAATTAAAGCAATTAAGGATGATTAAAAATAATTGGTAACAAATTAACGTTGTTGTATTTTTAATTACAGTATTACTTTAATCGACTTCAATTACCTTTCTTTTATTATTATTTATATAATATACAGTAATATGTAGTATTTTATAAAAAAATTCAAAAGCAATTTATTTTGTTAAAATTGTATAACTTTTGAAAAATATCTGTACATATATCGTGACTTTAATTTTGATATTTCTTTCATTTTTTTGTTTTTTTGTTAAAAATTGCGTGCTTATATCACAGTATCATAAGATAATACGCTTTATTTTTTATTGCCATTATCAAAATATGGTATTTCTAAAAAATATTTTAAAATCATAAATAAGTATACTAGTATAGCAAAAATGTTTTTCAAAAAAAAAAATAATAATTATTTTTAAACTAGGGTTATTTAATCCATTAGTCTATCCTTAGAAAAAACAATTTTATTATTTTTAGAACGAAAAATCTCACAATAAAAATAATATACCATATAATATATAATTCTATACTTTGCATGTAAAAGTTATAAATATATATATATATATATATATATATATATATATATATATATATATATATATATATATATATATATATATATAAACATTATATAATATAATATAAAGACAACCAGATTTTTTTATTCCCAAGAGCCACAAAATTTTATCTAACCCTAATTTATTTTAATGTAAAATTCTTAGTAAAAATTGATTTCTTTTAGGCCGGTCTTAAAGACTAATAATAAAGCTGTATTGTAATAAATATGCTATACAGTTTTCCACATTAAAAAGATAATTGTAACAGTGATCATACGTAATCGTAATTACGTTACGATTTGACTACTATTTGTTTTGAATTCAGCTGCTATTTTCTCATATTTCAGTTTATTTTTCCACAGTAAAAATATTTTTATTGTTGTTATTTTACTTGCTTTCTAGGTAAGTTTTAAGGAAACGATAATGTTATAAAGAACTGTGTATTTTTCTTTTATTATGGTGATTTTAAGAAAATAAATTCATTGATTTTTTAAACTTTAATGCTATAGTAATAAATATTTTTGTAATGCAGATATTTCTTTGATGTTCACATTAATATTTTTGTGAATTGGTAGCAGTTTTATGCTGATATTAAAGTATGGGGTTTATTACCGAGCTGGTATGATCGAGTGGTGAAGGCAGCTCTGTACTCCTCACCGAGTATAGGTTTGAGCCACTGCTGGGTGCGTACGTGAAGTGTGAGAGCACAACACGTTGCACGATGCATGTTTGCATGCATTCCATGACGATACACAGCATGTAGGTGCATGATCGATGTGATTGCACCGACCAGCCTGCCTAGACCTTTCCACGGTTTCTCTAGGCTGTTATGGTGAATACCGGGCTGTGTACTTAGGCGTTTGCATTTCTATTAATTGATTGGAAAGTCCTTACCTGTTGATAAGACAATATCTTGACTGGGATGGGTGTAGCATGATAACACAATATGACAAGCAAAAATACCCCCCCCCCCAAGGTCTGTTTAAACCTTGCAACACACCAATGAAATCGTATCTTTACTATTTTGTGTTAAATATTTTCGCAGAATAATTAGTAAATATTTACTTTCAACATAGTTGTATAGCACTATAATTTTAAACAAACATGATAGTACTTATGACTCATTATATGGGTGGTTGTGGGTTTAAATAATTAGTGAGTATTGATAGAAACTAAATAAATTATACGTAACTTATCAAACATCATTACATTTTACTATAACTTTTAGTAAAAAGGATCTTTAATCGTTCATTACTGCGATCAAAATTAAAGCCATAGACCACATAAAACCACACCTTCTTTTTAATGAATAAACACGAAATGGGATCTTCAAAACTGATGACATTTTTTATCAGAATATTAATGTAGCCCCACGAGAGAGCGTGAAAAAACTGTAAAGTATGCAATTTGCGTGAAAATTCATGTTTATGACGTCATAAACATGCAAAAATTAGTATAAAAATGTTGTGCGGGTTGCATAAATTGAATTTTCTGATCACTGCTACGGGGCTACTGTTGGGTTTTGAGACAAACTAAAGCTATTTATGTAAGTCCCATCAAATGTTTTGTGATATAGATGCTTATGTTTTTCTCTGGTCTATGCCTTTAACTATAAAAAATACACTTTAACTGCATGAGCTCTCGGATAATACACATTATATAATTTATGCTGTATTTGTGTTATGTATATAGCATAAATGTTGATAATTCACAGAATAACAAAACAGATTATGCGTTATTGTATTTATACAACAGGATTGCTATTATTCAACATATCATTTTTTTATGCACGGCAAGAAGAAATTACGCAATTTATGCTGCTTTTCATTATAGCATAATTTTTGTTAAATTGTAACACTATAAACAATTATGCTACACAAGATAATATTATTGATATAAAAGATAGAACTATTCAGTGTAGCATAAATTATGTTGTTGTGAATAAATGTTTCTGAAACTGAGCTAGCATAATTATTAGTAGTTGCGTTGTCAGTTTTGTCCATGTGCATACATGTTGCTGTATTTATTTTTGACGTGTTGAAAAATAGTAATGCTTCAAAAAAATGCAATAATGTTGTTCGTAAACCCTGTTCTTTGCTCCTAAAATGACTATCAGCTATGGTTAATCAAATGGAATGTGCATGTTTTGGTGCAAGAGAACAGGGTTTATGAATAGCATTAATGCAAAAATGAGAACCGGGGAAGGGGGGGGGGGGGGAAGGGGGGAATAAAAAAGCCAAATCTATAAACTACTAAAATGCCCAGGAAAAAAAAAAAAAAAAAAAAAAAAACTAAAGTACACGTTTGTGATTAAAAAACTTGCACTTAATTTGCAATGTTATTCTTATTATTAAAACACATGCTGTATTTGAATGCCACAATTTATTATCATAATCATGTGTACATGAGTGGCAAGGTAACACATTATACATCTATATTAATAACCATATTTTTCTATTTTTAATAGAAATTTGAAAAAAATATAGCTATTCTATCATGCAGTTTAAGTTTTGTATTGAAATTGGTTGTAAATTTTAAGATTTTAAATAAAATAAAAATTAACAAGTTAAAACTAATATATATATATATATATATATATATATATATATATATATATATATATATATATATATATATATATATATATATATATATAGTATATATAATGCAATTGAATCTACTAGGAAGTAAATTAATTTACTAACATTTAACAATTATTTCCCCATACAGTATTTCTATGATTAAATTATCACAATAATGAACACGAAGTATAGTACAGTAATTATTTTGAAAAGTTAATAACTGTCAAGTAATAATCAAGATAGCTTAAAGCTATTCAAACTTATACTTATAGACCACCTTATCTTAAATATACACTTCACTGTAAGCTCCTATCCTATGTAACACTGTGTATTGTTGTACACTTAAGTAACACTAAAATCTTGACTTTTAAAAGTAATTTATATTTAAATCGAGACCTTTATTACTATGCATGTACAGACAATATTGTAAAAAAAAAATACTATAGTCATATGGGAATAGTATGTAATTATGTACTTTACAGCAGTATAGCTTCACGTTAAAAGATGCATTGTATTGTTATTAAGGGAGTACAGTAAAAAATAAATAATAATAAATAAATTATCCTTATTTATACTGTATACACACTAGTATTTTTTTTTTTTTTTTTTTGCCTTTTAAAAATTTACGCCAAATTTGAAATGTTATTTTTATGAGAAAAGATACGAGCTGAAATATAAAAAATATCAAAGTATATAAACGAAAATTGTGTGTAAGTATGACATTTGCATAGCCTGATGTGTTAGTTTAAAATTTTTAGAATAATTTTAAAATTATGCACCAACAATACCATAATAGTAAAATAATAAATAGGAAGAAAGAAAAGAAACAAATGCTAAACACAAATTGGGCTCTAAAAAGCGTACTTTTTTTTTCTTCCTTCTTTTTTTCCCTTAATCTAAAACCTTAGGCTGAAAAACAATCTAAAAGAAAATAATAAAAAAAGTTTTCAACAATAAAAAGTTCAAATTTTTATTGTTATGTAATTGAATTTTAAATAAAAGTTTTCAATTCGATTTTACTTCAAATTTACCATAAGACATTATGTTAAAGAGTTTATAAATTTTGTCTAGTTAAAATTTGCTGTGCTTATGGTGTTTTTCACTAATATAGTTCAAATTTTAATCTAACAGTCTGTACATGCAAAATAAATTATTTTTCTATTTGTTTTTCTACTATATAAAAAAAACAGGAAACTTGGTTAAAGTTTTTTTTTTCTCTTTTTCTCCTTCTATCTCTACATGACATCCTTATTCTTGTGCCAAAACTAAAGATTAAAACTCTCCCCTCACTTCTATTGTATATATATGAGATCGTAAAAATCGTCTGGAGTGTATATCAGACGGGTGAGTGTGGTAATAGTGATTTATATTCCAGAAATATCTTGAATGAACTTTACTACGGAGGATTGTTATCACAATCTTATGTTTTAAGTCCAGCATTTTTTTTACTAAAAAAATGTCATTTTTTTTTTTAGATAATAATTTTTCTTTTTCATTTTAAATAACTTAAAGTCCTTGTCAACTTACTTTTTTTATCATTTAGAATACTAGATTGATAATTACCATATCTTAATATCTATGAATTAGACACCAACACGTTGATTTTGTATTTATTTTCGTTTATTTTCCTTTTTGCGGTTATATCACGTATCTGACGTCACAATGTACCACCGCCAATCACAGTCACCGCTCTGGTCACGTGATAAATTTAAGTCCCTCCCTCAATTTATTTACCCCTATCACGGCCCCATCGGTACATTGTGACGTCAGATACGAGATATAACCGCAAAAAGGAAAATAAGGTAAATATAAAATCAGCGTGATGGTGTCTAATTCATGGATAATAAGATATGGTAATTATCAGTTTAGTATTCTAAATGATAAAAAAGTAAGTTGACAAGGGCTTTAACAAAAAGTTTAGATCATGAGTACTCTATTTAAAAGTAAAATTAAATTACTACAGTGCGTATATAAAAAATTAATTTTAAAGTTTGTGTTAAAATAAAATTTGAAATTGTTGAAAAAAGTTTTCTTATGTGTTTTTTTTCCGTAATATGATATTTTTTTGAGACTCTAAAAGTACGGTTTCAAGAAAATTAATTTATCAATGTTGAACCAAAAAAAAAAGAAAGAATTTTGAGTAAAAAAATAAAGTTTGCAAGAAACCCAACATGTGTTATAAAAGTTTATTAAACCAATGAGGGCTTCTATGTAATCAAAACCAATAAAAAAAAAAAAAAAACATTTAATTAGAGAAAAACAAATAATCAAAACATAATATGAGTATTTGTATTAAATATAAATAAAACTGGATAATATTGCTATTTGAATGAAAATCACTCCCTTAAAGCTATAGACCACATACAACAAAATGTACTTTTTAATGATTAAACAAGAAATGGGATCTTCAAAACTGATGACAAATTTTACCAGAATGTTAACGTAGCCTCACGAGAGAGCGTAAAAATACTGTAATATATGCAATTTGCGTGACTGTTCATGTTTCTGACGTCAGAAACATGCAAAAATTAGTAAAAAGGGTTGTGCGGGTTGCATAAATCGAAATTTTCTGATCACTGCTACGGAGCTTCAGTTGGGTTTTGAGACAAACTAATGTTATTTATGTAAGTCCCATCAAGTGTTTTGTAATATGAATGCATGATTTCTTCTGGTCTATTTCTTTAATATCAAATAAATTATCAAATATTTTTTCGAAAAAATTTTTTTTTCAATTTTATTTGAAAATTATAGTAGATGTTTTGCTGGATATAAATAACTTAGCAACTTGCTATTAGCAAGTATGATTGTCAAATTAAAGTTCCTACTTTGACAATTTTCCACGTTCACCTTCTTTGTTAACTATAATAGTTTCTAAGTTTAAATCAGTAAATTCTTTTAGCAGAGTTAAGTTAATTATTGTCAACTTTTTTTTTTTTTTTTTTTTTTTTTATATTATTTTGTAAGAGGCTAAACCAAAATAATTTATACCAAAATTTGTTGCCTCCCTCTGAACGGATACATAATAATTAAACGGTACAGCTTATACATAATTGCAGTAACATTTATTCATAAAAACATAATTTATATGCTATATTGTAAAGCAGATATGTAACATTATAAAATAACAGTTAATTATGCATATAGAAATAGCATAATTAAATATGTAATTCCAATTAAGCAACATTTTATGCTGCAAAGCATAAATTATGTAATTTATTCTTTCATCATAAAAATTTCGGCCCCCACTGTGGTTTTAAAAAGTTTTTTCGCCTTCATTTCAATGCTTGTATTATTTTATCAAAAGCAGCCATAATACAATGAAAATAATATTTTTATGCATAGTCTTTATATTTTTATTATATTTTATAAATTATATTTTTATGCAAGATTCTAAAATTAACATTGTAAGGACTTTTACGATCTCAATTCATTATTAATAAAATGAAAGTTATAGAAAAATAAGTATTCAAACTTGTTATTTATAGGGTGCTTGCATTCATATAAAAGTTGACGCCATATGTAAGCACTAAATAACATGAACCGGTAGCGTGATTCTAAACTCCACACAGCAATCGCAAATCTCATTTAGTTTCGACGCGATATCTCAAGAGTGCTTGAGGTAGGTAAGAGATATTACTGTGATGCAATGCAGTCCAAATTGAAATAAATATTCAATAATATTGCTCTAACTGTATATCATGTGATTTACTTTTTTATTTTTAAAATTGCTATTTTTAGCCATTCCCAAAATTTGTAATTTTCGATATGAAATTAAATATCGATTTACGTTGTTAATGTTTTAAGACACTGCGATGTATGTATTTTATTTTTCCACGTTGTAATTTTTATTTAATTAATATAAATTGCAGTGTCTCAAAATATTAATAAATGAATTAGAAATTTATTTCATATCAAAAATAAAATTTTTGGCCGTGGTCAAAATAGCAATTTTAAAAGTAAAACACATGCTACACTTCAAACAGTAGTTTTGAATATTTATTTCATTGAATTACGGCAATCTCTCAACTGTCAAGCACTCTTGAGATCTCGCGAAGGTGTTCCCTAATGAGATTTGTGATTGCTGTGTGGAGTTTAGAATCTCGCGGGCCGGTATGGGAAAATGACACATTTTACCATATTAAAAATATTAAGTAATATTTTTTTGTGAACATTGATGCTGTTGACAGGTTAAATTTGGCTTTCAAGAATGTAAGAAAAATGATGACAAACAAAAGTGACTAATTTTATAAAAAAGATAACAAAAAATCACATTTGTCCTATGCTGTGTAATGTTATTCCTTGCTCCAGTATGGCTTTGAAAAGTATTCAGGATGATGTCATACGCATAAACCATGTAAATAATATATTAAAAATGGTACCATTTTCGTGGATAAATTTTTAAGACCTGAAGATTTGGCCTGTACTCTTTAACTTTTCTATTATGCAACTTCAAAATTTCTAAGATTATACAACATCCTAAAAACTTCTTATATATATATTATATATATATATATATATATAATACTTTTTGTTGTTAAAGTGTTAACTGAATAACATAAAACCTAAAACAAATGTTAATTAAATCACGTCTCCTTAGACATGTTAATAAAAATTATATGTATACACTGTATATGTTTTAAAGTCTTTAAAAAAAATAAAACTATATTATACTTATATAAGATTAGAAAAGTTGTATTATAAAGTTAGGTTTGTTACGAGTTTGTTTCAAAAGTTTATAATATAAGATACCTTATATACTCATAATAGCATAGGTATAGTAAAGTATAGTAGTATCATAGTATAGTTCAACTAAGCAATTTACCTTATTACGAATTTAATATCATAACACGCTGTAATGTATATGAATATAAACTACTAACATAATGATACCTTGATATTTTCATTTTATCCTTAAAAAATATTCTTCTTTTTTTTATATATATAATTTTCAATTATTTATTTATATTGTAATTATAATGTTTTTAAAATTTATATATAAATTTAAATTATATGTACAGTCGATGACAAATAAAAGGATACAATTTAAATTTGTTCTTTATTTGCGCCCCTCAAACTTTATATTGAAACGAGATTTTTACCTAATATTCACGTTTTTTTTTTTTCAAAACATTTACATAAATCTCAAAACTAACGGTGATTGAGAACGTTATCAAAACGTATCACCTAAGATACTACATACAGTATAACGACACCAACTGGTTCCATGTTAATTTTAGCGGCATTGTGATTGGTCAATTTTGATCACGTGACCTTCAACTCGGGCGCAGATAGGCTTAGACGCTCATGTTGAATTCCGCGGTGGCCCAAATTGTCCGAGCGTGTCCTTATCTTGTATGAAGTATCTTGTTATCACCTGAGTGTGAGTGGCGACCTGTAGCGAGCTTTATATAAATGTTTAGAAAGAACATTATATTTACGTGAATGTAACACTCTCGTTTCAACATAAAGCTTGAGGCGCGGAAATGAGGAACAAGTTTAAAGTGTAACCTTTTATTTGTCTTCGACTGTACATTATCAAAGTTCATTCTGTACTTTTAGTTCCTATTCTTATTCATTCCGTTCTTTTTTAATCGCGATTCTTCTGATTTTTCGCTGTATAAAGTATAGGAATTCATATAATTTAAATTCCTTATTTTATAGAGCAAATAACATCAAACTATTGTTATTTAAAGAATTCTGATCTGCGACCTCATAGAAAACATTTAAAAAAAAATCAAATAAAGTTTTAAATAGTTTTTTTTATTGCCTTTGCTAGTCAACCGATTTTACCGTAAAAGAACGTTTTTGAGCGTACAAAAAAAAAAATACTTACAATTATATTATATAAAAAAATGTTTTACTATGTGTAGTATTCACTAGTCTTTCACTGCATCTATACACTTACTAAAAAAATTGTACTATTGTTATCCAGCAGTAAAATTACTAAAAAAATTGAAACAACATCAAAATTTTCTCTTTTTTTATCAGAGTTTATTATGTAACATGAAATTGAGGCATAAAAAAAAAAAGATTCTGCCAATAGATTTTTAATACACATATATACACTATATATATTTTTTTTCCTTTTCTTCTCACGTCAATTTTTTACAGCTGATTGAAAGCTCATAAAATTTAACAGCTTTTTGTTTTCCAATATAATATGAATTCTTACGATATGAAGATATGAGAGTATATACTAGAAGAACTTTATGACCATACATAAATATTGATCGCAAACGCCTCACATTTCAAATTATTAGTTCGACATAGTTTAATCCCAATAGAGCTAAAAAAAAAAAAAGGCATTTTTTTTATATATATAAATTTATGATCTTATATTACGATATTTTATATTAATAGAAATGTAATAAAATGTGAATGTACATGTGAAAATTGAAACTTTAAAGATAGTATGTGTCAAAAGTTATTAATTAAAAGATTATTAAGGTTAAAAAGTATTTTTAAATGATTAAAGAAATAGACCATAATCATAATTAAAATCATTACTTATATAATTTTTTTAAATCATATTTATAACATTACATGTCTAACAAACTAACATTTCTAACTGTTTATTGTAACTGATTGTACTGTAAAACAGTTGGGTTAAATTGAGAGGTTGTACGCCTGATTTCGCCCAATAAAAGCCGTTAATTATTATTATTATTATTTATTTTTTGCTATGTTATTAATATAGATTTATTGAGCAACAAGAAAATTGTTTAGAAAGAACAGTCAAAGTCACACACATTGATGCAATTGCTCAAAACGATAATTAAAAAGGCAAAGCCCACCGGGTAATTATCTATAAATAAATATAAAAATAGAGGGAAAAAATAGTACTACAAATAATTCATGCATGATTATATACGGTAATTTTACTAAAAATTGAATTTCTATTGGCATTTGGGAAAAACATGCGTATTTAGATAGAGTTTTGCGTCACCTGAAATCTACATCTGATTGCATTGAATGGCCATAAGCTCATCCAATACAAATTCATTTTTAAGTAAAATGACAGTACATGTTTTTTAGAAGCATAGACGCTGAACTTTCTTTAACATTACAGGGTAACTAAGCTTCTAGGAAAGAAGATATAATTATAATACTTGGCGTTGATTCTATATAGGTACCGGTACATTCTAGGTAATTTCTAGGTAGGTTGATTCTATAAACTTTTTATCTGCCAAAAATATAGATGTTATAAAAAACTAAAAAAAAAAAAAAAAAAAAAAAAAAAAAAAAAAAAAAGGAGGATGAGAGCGAGCAACTTTCAAATTGTATAGAAACTATAGGCTACTAAATTCAAACCGTAATCGAATTTTTTTCTTTCTAATTAAACACAACATCTTTCTTATTTAGTATTCTTTTTATTTCCGTGCTATATGGTTAACAGAAATAAAAAAGAATAATATATTATAAAGAAATGATAAATTGAAATAAGATAAAAGATATATCGTGAGCACGAACTGTATATTACTTTTGAACATGTTGAAATGTATGTTAGATTTCATGTTATAACGTCTTCTTGTATTATGAACATATTTTATATTTCAAAAAGATATATTATTTTTGCTGTGTGCTTTGCTTACTTGGTATGTTTCACAAATGAACAGCCGGCTCTTGGAAAATTCTTCTAATGTATATATGAAAAAAAAAAAAATAATAAAAAGGAGGAAAAATATTCTATTGTTCAATTTCATTCTCTCTCTCTCTCTCTCTCTCTCTCTCTCTCTCTCTCTCTCTCTCTCTCTCTCTCTCTCTCTCTCTCTCTCTCTCTGTTATGATATTTATTTTTTTACAAACTTTCATCCTTAAAAAGCGTCATGAAAGCAAGTGGAATATTTTTAATCTCACTTTAATCTTTTTTTTTTTTTTTTTTTTTAATTATAAAAAATATAAAATGTAACTTCATATAAATTGAGTGTAGTTCACAATGTCACAATTTTTGTTTGTTAAAAATTATTTCAAAAAAGTTCTGTTTGATATAATATGAATAAACTAATAAATATTTAAATTGCATCACTTAAACTAGATATAAAAAAAAAATGATGGAAAAAAAAATCATAAAAATGGTATAATAAACTATTAACAATAAGTGTCTTTATTAAAAAAAATACTATAATAATAATTTAAAAAATGCCTAAAACATTTTATTTATGTTTTTATTATTTTTTTTTTATTTTAGTCTAAATTACAGTCACGCCTATTTACTCACCTCATCACACGAGTAAATAAATAATAATTGATAAGTATTGAAATTCATAAAACTAGTACAATAAATAAAAACACAGGAGTATTTCATAAAAAAAAAATTATACAGTATATAATTTTTTTTAAATACTTGCTATTATCAAGTATTCGTTGTTAAGTTGTTGTTGTTGTTGTTGTTGTTGTTGTTGTTGTTGTTGTTGTTGTTGTTGTTGTTGTTGTTGTTGTTGTTGTTGTTTTTGGTGTGTTCAGGAAAATAATAATGACATTAAAGGAAAAAGACAACAATGCATTGTATTTTTCAGCGAACTTGCATTGATATTTTGAATTTTCTATATAATAATTTTTGTGCAGAACACATGTATATCTCCGTGAATTTTTAGGTTATTTGAATGAAACCACCACCCATTGATACGAAATATGTCCAAGTTCTTTTGAAATACCCATAAAATTAACAACCCTTAGAGTTTTCACCTGTTTAGGGGATGAAAACAAAAAACATGATTTTCAATGTATCTTTTTCAATGCTTTTTCTAAAAAAAAATAAATAAAAAAGATTAACAAAAAAAAAATGTATTTTTCATGGTTTTTGAAAGTAACTAAGCTTCCTTTCTTGATAAAGAAATGTAAAATTATTTTGAAAAAACTATCCCTTTAGAAATTATTTGATTTTTGACTTCTCAAAATCTATAGGTAGATAGAATTTAACCTAATTTCAATACATTATATTTTCCAATGAAAATTATCTGTATTGATATAAAATAACTAAATAAACATGAAAACATTTTGTAATCTATCAGCCACTCCTTTAAAAATCATCCCTATATCAACATTTAATCCCATTAAGCATGTACATATCAATTGAGATTCTATTCAATAATTGGTATCTCTAAATCAATATCCAATCACGTTGTCTTTGTATAAGTATTTGATTGAATACCATCTCTCTCTCTCTCTCTAATACACACCTTTCCTTCCTTACTCATCAAATAAAGGTGTTCAAAACATTTCAAGTATTCCACTTGAATTTTAGTAGATTATAAAATTCCATTTTAAGTATTTATAAAAGGACAAGTACACATCTTTTTGCTTTTAAGATTTAATAAAAAAAAATATTATTATTCTAAACAAAGCAAGAGACTGTATAATGTTTACATTTGAAACACTCTAGTTTAATTAAATTTCATAAGTATACTTCTTATTTAAATAAATAAACTCTAGTGAAATGTAAAAAAAAAGTAGACATAATACAGCAAAAGTTTTTATGATTTGCGAATGACAAAAGTCGGAAAAAATAGGTTTTTTTTTTAATATTCTTTATAATATAGTAAAACATAGGAATTTTTAATTTGTATACACTATTTACAAAATTTAAAAGTGTTATTGTTATTTAATTATAAAAATAACATTTTCGTAAATGACGCATTTTGTTGCACAGTGGATTTTATGAGAAATTTGATAATTGAAATAATTTTCGTAAATGTTCTATAAAATTTAATTAGAGTAATTAATTAATACTCAAATTAGTTTAGGTGTTGATAACAATTTTATAGTGTTTGACAGTTTTTAATCAATAATAATAGATTATTATATTATGGCATTCAAAGTAGAGAGAGAGAAAGAGAGAGAGAGAAAGAAAGAGAGAGAGAGAGAGAGAGAGAGAGAGAGAGAGAGAGAGAGAGAGAGAGAGAGAGAGAGAGAGAGAGAGAGAGAGAGAGAGAGAGAGAGAGAGAGAGAGAGAGAGAGAGAGAGACGTTTTTAGTATAAAATATAAAAAGTGTGATTTCAAAATTTGTAGCCTCAATGATACTAAAATCTTAGAAAAGTAAAAATTTTATTACAAACATTCCTAATGTACTTTTCAAACAGTAAAACAAAATCAATCAATAAATTCTTATATGACGTCACAAAATCATTAACTTAAGAATGTGTAAAACGTCTTTTTAAAAAAGAAAAGAAGAAGAAGAAGAAAATGTAATAAAAAAATCATTAATTATTCAAAAGCTTAATTTATTTTCAATAAAATATTTATGACGTGTTAAAAAAAAATCAAAGATAAAAATCTAAAATATGATGCGACGACGCTGTTCTTTCTAACATTGTAAATCAAATTTACTCTCACTCAGTTGATTCCACATTCGTTTATAGATGCTCGTTTTAACTTGCACCCTATAGTATAGCAACCAAAAGAAAATATTGATATAGAATAAAACAAAACTTTCTTTTTTTATATTATTTTATTTCTACTATATTATATTGATTTATATAAGCATAAATTTGTTTCTTTCGTGTTTATTTCTATATTATTAAAACTTTACTATGAGATATTATTTTAATTATTATTCATTGGATTTATCTATTTATATGTAGCACAAAAATTAAATTTTCGATAACAGTTTCACCGAAAAACAAGTTATAATTAATATTTACAATTCAAATCTTTGTTTCATCCGCTTTAATATCTAATGTGTGATTTCACTTCTTCTTCTTTTTCTTTTTTTTTTTTTTTTAAAGGAGTGCGAATGCTTTGATATGAAAGAAAAATAAAAAATTGACAACAATCGAACGATTTTTTCAAGGTCATTTGGATCATATAGCAGATTAACAATGTTATACGGGTAGTTTTATATTGGACTCATATATATTATATAGCCAGGGTATATTGTATCGTATACGTGTTTTAAGGTATGTTCATATTTTTTATATGACGTCATTGCATTTTTAGAACTTGGTTAAGGAAGTAGATTCCGTAGAGAATAGTTTTTGGATAAGTTTTTTTGTCTTTCTTTTTACCATTCAAGCACCTTAAAACATAAGAGCTTCATTCATTGTTTTATGACCTAAAACAAGGGATAGGTTACTTGTAATACTTCAATTAGGGTAGGATACGTTGTGCTTATAGTACCATACAGGACTTCCTAAGGTGTCTGGGTAGTACCCACATGGAGTTACTATACGGGATAGCCTAAAATAAGACATTTTTGCTTCTATTTCAAGGGTGAGTTATTATAAAATTGCTTCTTGCTACGGTACCTTATCTATATAAAGGATAAAAGGTACCAAAATTTGACGTAACTGATTTATGTTGTGTTATTCTTCAACTTTTCAAAGTGTCAATTGAAACATCAAAAAACAAATATTCTAGTATGTATATTCACATGTATTATTTTAATTTAGGACTTTTCTCATCAATTTGCCACTTAAGGGACTTTTTATTCAAACGTATTTGCCTTTGCAGAACTTATTATTACAAATGTTTATTAGTATTATATTCTTTGAGGATGAGCGTTCAGAGGTATTTGACCATTATTAATATCAAAATATACACAATACAAATTGAAATTAAAAAAAAAATTAAACTTAAAAAAAATCAAATTAAAAAAAAAAAAAATAAAGATACAACTCATTATACGATACATTTTTAATTAAATTTGAAAATAAGTTTTGTATCAATTTATTTTATTTTCATACATTAGAAATAGTTTCATTATAAAATATTAAAATATTTTCTTCTATGTGTAAACTAACTTTATTTAGAGATTCAAAATTAAACATTGTTCATACTATATGAACTTATTAAATTTTATTACAAAATAAGTAAATATTTAAATTTTGTTTTAAGTTTGAAAATCAAATTACCACACTATAAAGTAACAAGACAAATTCAAAACTTTATATATTTTTATACATAATGTACACATTTAAAATAAACATTATATATATATATATATATATATATATATATATATATATATATATATATATATATATATATATATATATATATATATATATATATATATTTATATTATAAAATATAGGCTGGAGCTTCAGGCTATTAATTATTGTGTAGAAATAATTTGTTATATACCAATGTTTACTTCAACTCTGAAAATTTAATTCTCTAATTATATCGAGTTTTATTTTTTTTCAACCCCCAGTAATAAAAGTTTTTAACGAATGTAATAAATTTATAAACATAAAAAATATTGTTGGTACATCATAAAAAAAATATTTAATTACATTTTTTTTACTCAGTATTACATTGAATGAAGATATAAAAATTGTTGAAATTAAATTTGGTATATAGTAGTAATAATAATAATTTCGATTAATTTAGTAAATTTATGATTGAAAATGTTATTTTAACGAGGGTTGTGGTATAATTGGGAGTGTTTTATTTTATAGTGGGTATTATCTTGGGAATTTTTATTATATATATATTATATACTTTAGGTTTAATTTATTTAATTTATATTATTATTATTTATGGACTTGTCACCGCAAAATTATATGATTAATCGGACATTTGTTTTCTCTCTCTCTCTCTCTCTCTCTCTCTCTCTCTCTCTCTCTTTCTCTCGTTCATTTTTGTAACAGTAAAAGTTTTTATCTATGCGTGGTAACTTTTTCAAAACTGAAAAAAGTTAAATTTATTCCAAATAAAAATACTTAAATCACTTACTAAAGATTGTAGGGGAATTCCTTTAAACTTTTTCTATAACTTTTTCTAAAAGAAAAATATATAATATATTATACAAACTACGTACTATAGTGAATATTGCAACAAGAAATCTTCATACTAGATGGGGAGAAAAAAAAAGTTTATGCATACATTTTGTTGCCTATACTTAAAGTGTATATCCAAAAATATATTAAAAAAATTATGGAACATAATCTATGAAAAAGCAATTTTACTAACGTTGTTTTAAAGTTAGAGTTAAAATGAAACCAAGTCTGTGTCGCAGTGATATGCGTGCTGGTCTCACGTGCAATGATCATGAGTTCGTTTCTCTGTTGGGTATGTATATATGCGGCTTTTTCAGAAGTCGTGGTGTGCACTGTATGCGCTTTCGTGTTCTCCACACGTTGGTGCCCGTGTGTCACAAGTAAAACGGTCTAGGAGAGGTGTGTAGATTTGATAGTTCTATTCATGTCCCCGGCCTGTCCTCGCAGTATAAGGTGCTATAGGCAAGGCCCCATAATCATAGTGGGCCCGCGCCAAGTCATAGGTATCTCAAAACATTCCACCAATACACCTCATCTCATTCATATCTATTCAACCACAAGTTGTTGGGTTTATCATGTTGTGTGGTATAGAACTCATTTTCGCATTTAACTCTTTAAATAGGCATATTAAGAATAGCCTCAATGATAGTTTCAACATTAATTTAAAATTATACCTACTACAAAAAAAAAAAAAAAAAAAAAAAATTGAGCAAAACAAAATTACAACTTGGGATTTTCTAAAAATCAAACCAAGTTTTTACGTCAAAAAATAACTCATTCTATTAAAACATTCTTGTTCTCTCTCTCTCTCTCTCTCTCTCTCTCTCTCTCTCTCTCTCTCTCTCTCTCTATCTCTCTCTAATTTCAAATTAAAATTTTACCTAAAATTAAAGAAATATCACGGCTTCTAGGCAATCATTAAAATAATAACTATATAAAAAAAATTCATCAATAAAAAAAGTTAATTATTTTAAAACGTAAACCAAATAACATAAAAAAAATCTTGCTACTATTTTTTACATTACGCAAGAATAATAACAATTGTGATTGTATGTGCTTTTTTTTTGTACCTATTATTAATTTTGTATTGAACAAACAAAAATGTAAAACATATATAGTATACAGTAAATATACTATAGTGATATTATAAGTTTATAACAATTAGTAATTACCAATAACAATAATATAAACAAAATTTAATTTTCAAAATATAAACCAATTATTTTAATCATCATTATTATAATATCCGATTACAAAAATACAGTATATATATTGTAATATATAACATACAATATTATAACTCAAATATTTTTTATCATGTTCATAATAATAATTATACAAAATAGTATTTGTGAAAATTTCAAAAAGTAACCACTTAATTATTTATGGAGTTAATTTTAAATTATATTAAACAAGTATAATTATATATATATATATATATATATATATATATATATATATATATATATAATATTACAAAACGTAATTAAACAAAAATGTTAGTTTTAAAAAGTACGTCTGATGCAGACTCCATTAAAATTATGAATTATTTATGATATAAAATTACATGCTTTTAAAATATTTATCAACTTTTATTTTGTATTACTCTTCATATGTTTTTTTTTGCCCATGAATAATTAATTAAGTAAATAATATATAGTTTTGATTTTTTTTCTCTTAGCTTTTATATACAATGTATATAATATCATTATAATTTAATGTTTTTTTTTTAATTTAATGGGGAAATAATGTAACTTTTTACTTGCGGCTTATAATAATTATTGTATGTTGATATAACAAAGTTTTAAATTTTATGTATAAATTGATAATTTACTTCAATTCATAACTTCCATTAGAATTTTGTAATTGTTGTAATTTTAGTGATCACATGGTTTACTCAATGATTGTCTTATATCAAATAAAAATTTGATCATTGTTTTCAACAATGTATCAAATTCTAAATACAAAGCGTGATTTAAAATTTCTTGCTTAGTAAATTTTTAAATAAATTTATAATATATTTAAAGCAATGGAACACTTGCAATGAACGAATGAATTAAAATGGTTACCAATTCCAATGAACCTTATTAAGGCGGGAAATCAGGTACTATGAGATTTGACTAAAAAGTTGTAAAAAAAAAAAAAGAAAAATCTGAAATTTTGCACAGTGATACATTAGGATGAGATATCTTCAAAAATGTAAAAATTTTGGGGGGTCACCATGCTAGATTTTAAATTATGATTTTTTGACATTTGATTTCCATAAGAGCTCATGTTAATTTCATTCATCATTTTCTCTCTTATCTGATGGTTAAGGGTTCTGATACTATTATCATTGGTAGCTGTTGCTATTAACTTTCAAATGGCATCACAAAGTTTGGAAGCTTTCTTGTTAGATTTCGAAATGCACGCCATCGGAATACAACCCTTAAATTCATAATGCATAATGTTATAGAAAATTACAGATTTTCAATAACAATCAACCTATTCAGAAACGTCATTTTGGCAGTGATATTATTGCTATTGGTCAAAAATAGATGCACAATATTGATGCTATAGTTCAACTTCAGTAACTTTATTACCGTTTAGTTTACAAAATATTTAATATTATTTAAATGATACACGGCATAAGCTATTTTATACATAACATTTATGATGTAATTTCAACATAGCAACAAGAAATAAAATGCAGGATATATTACGCAATATATTTTTGACCTCTGTATATAAGAAAAATCATTTGATCATTTTTAAATGACTAAAGTAAGTGTAGTGTTTGCAAGACTATAATAGATCTATGGACTTGGGAAAAATCAATATATAATGGAAAAATGATGTCATTTTTGAGACGAGTAATACAAATGAATACTATTTCGTAACTGCTAGCCTTTATACCACTCCAGTTTATTTATTTATTTCATGCTAGAACAAAGATAGCTACTGAGTTCAAGCTAGTTAAAAAATATATAAAAAATATGTCAATTTTGATATTATATTATAAATTTGTCTAATAATATTACTAATAATAAAAAAACACTGCACAATTAGAAAAAAAAAAAAAAAAAAAAAGATTTTCAAATTTTTTAAAGTTGTATATTCAACCTTTGACATTTATTTTGAAAACGTTAAAATACATAAACACATTTCATTACATTAAAACATTATTTTAAACAAAGAACATATTGATATAGATAATTTGTAAATTGTAAAACAAAGATATTTATACAAGTTCAAAAACTTTTGTTGTACAATATAATTATTATCAGTACAGAGACAGAGATACGTTTTCATTATTAAACCAAACTTCAATTTTATTACTCTATCTGTTCTGAAAAACGTTTTTATACCGAGTTTTGTTCCCAAAGTCTTAACTTTACTGTAAATCAAAGTTACAATCTTTATATCTCCCCTATTTAATCTCTTATGTCATTGAAAATGATACGGTTTTAAGGCTTCCTTTTTTTTTCTCCGTTGTCAGCGCTAAAATGTCAGATGGATATATTACTGCCACAGCACACCAACTAATCACATGCATGCAGTCTGGTAAAATGTGCTCTCTCATTAATTTACTATCCTTTAGTATTGCGGAATGGAGCATTTGAAAAAATATAGTGCATTGAGGCTCTATGTTTTTCAATGAGCGATGTATTGTTTTTATTTCATTACTTTTTTTTTTCTCTTTCTCAACTGTGTCTCCTGTAATTTTAAAATATATAAAAACAGCTTTCTTCTTAAATTTTTTTTAGTTAAACTATACTTTATATTCAGTCACTTATTATATTTGAAACAAATTTATTGTGGTTTCCATTATATTTTCACTATATTATTATTATTGGTATGTATGATTTTTACAACCCCTTTTACTGAAACAATTTTCCACAGATGAACACCAAAAATTTGCAGGTAATCAATGTAATATTGAAGTTAAAACGTGTTAATTTTTTTTATAACTTGATTAGAATCCGAGAAAAGGGGGTGCACCAATAACCTCTCTTCTTATTTTGGTAATGGTGTATTCACATCAGTTTGTACCGCAACGAAAGCAAAAAAATTCACAACTATAAACTGAAATGCATCACTAAAATTGAAAGTTATTCATTTCATTTCGGTACATATATATTGAATACAGTACATTGGTCTATATAAGAAAATATGTTGTGAATATAACAAATCACATTTTTCGTATATTAATTGCATAATGATCTGTTAAGTGTATGTCATTTCAATAAGCATTAGATAATATTAATACAAAACCAATTAACGTCTTCCATTATAATATGAATATATTTTGCTGTTGCAAACAGTGATTAAAAAGTCATACTATATTTATAAGATATAATTTTAACAACCTTAAAACTCATTTGAAAACTATATTAAAATCGATAAAAGAAAGAGAGAGAGAGAGAGAGAGTGAGAGAGAGAGAAATATCGAAAACATGAAATAAAGTATTGGTTAAAGTGAAATGTAGTTGAAGGTGTTTAGAAACTTTTTTTTCTCTCTCTCTTTTGGGAATAAAGTTTTTCTACTTGCGGTCAAATTCTACTTGCTATACTTGTATTACAAGAAACAAGATAGAAAGAAAAATGTACGGAAAAGAAAATTACTGTCCTACAAAATGTAGAAAGTTGAAATTTATGTTTTTTCTTTGATAATCTCTTTGTATCGACGTATACTATAACATAGCAACATTTTTTTTGCCTTTATTCTTTATATTTTTACAAAAAAAAAAAAAAAAAAAAAAAAATGGTATGTGTCTCAAATGTAAAAAATATCGTTTTGTTCTTATGTTTAAAAGTACGCAAAGAAAATGATTTATGATATTATTCTTGCTATTATTTTTCTTTCTTTATAGAATTTATTTGTTTTGACATCGATTTAATTTCAATATTTCTTTTTAATGCATTTTTCATGATTTTTAAAATAATAGTTCCATATTGTTTTTTATAAATTATGTTTCAAACTTTGCGAAATGCCTAGAGTAATTCCACATATATTGCATCTTTTTTTTATAAAATCATTATTTCTTTGTATTATTACGATGATTTTTTAAAATACTATTAAAAAATAATAAATTAATGGTAAGAAATGCTAAAAAAAAAAAAAAAAAAATGTTATTTTTGACTAGCCTACAAAACGTAAAAGTGCAGTATCACACATGAACACTATTTTTCTTAACTTCCCCTTTTTATAATTATTATTCAGATTTTTAACAATAATTATTGTAATTTACTTACACGTGCAAGAATAGACTATAGAATCTGTTTTAAAGCCTCATCTTTTCAAAAATATATTAGTTAAAAAAAAATTATATCAGTACAAAAACACTAAAAACGATGACGTCATTCTTGATACTAAAAATAAAATGAAAATTAAACGTTTCTTCGCAGCTTCCCCGATAAACCCCATTTAAATTAGTACTTTTCAATATTGGTCTTCTCAAAATATCAAAACACTGCAGTAAACAGAACTAATAAAAATATAAAGTCCTATCGAAAATTTCTTTCTTTTAATGTTAATTTTTTTTTCATAAAACAAGAAATTCAGCTACTTATCCACATGAAAAGAATAAATTATGTAATTTATACTACATTTATGTCATTATAGCATAAATTATGATAAATTAGAAGAATTTAAATAATTATGCCGTACAACATAATATTTATGCTATATAACATAATTGTTATGCAGTATAGCATACATTATGACGTATTGAACAAATTGCACTAAAAATGAGCTAGCATAATTATTACGTAGTTATTTTTATACTTGCATGTTATATGTATTAAAGTTAAAGAATAGGATAAATAATTTTTGCTTAAAAAAATTAAAAAAAATAAAGTCAATTTAAAAATTTTTAACAGTTAATGTGTTACAATACGTAAATCAAAAACAACAACATAAAATTACCAAGAATTAACAATAACAAACAAACATATATCTAAGATCAATAATCTAAATCAGCCAATATAAATTCATATCAACAACTAGAATAATATATTATAGTAACAATCATAGTATAATAATAATTTGTGCTTGCAATTGCATTTTCAATTCAAAATTTGATTGATTTACTTATTAAAATAATGAAGTATATATCTACAAATAGGTATATAAGGTTTAATTTGACAGGTAGAAAATAGATGTCATATTATTCTCCTCTTCTTCCCTCTCACTTATATAACAATAGCATACATCAGTTTATTGTAATACTCTATTGTATTTGGAAGCTCACGTAATATTATGTAACAATAGAAATTGTTTAATCTAATACTCAAAAGTTAATAAAGTCTATAACTATATATTAAAATAATATTATTTTAAACCTTATTAACTTAATTATTAAATGATTATAATTGATGTTATTATAGAGATGTCAAGTATATGATAATTTTAATGTGCATTATTTAATGCAACTCTCATGAGTGATAATTATATCGTTAAAGTATCTTTATTTTTATATAATAATTCTAATTAATTAATATTCTTGTCAACGTCTTATTGTAGATAAATTATAAACTATGAAACTTTTTTTTTTTTAAGTAAAAAGTTTACTTTTTTTATATTATAATACAGGTTGATGATTTCTTTATGACAGTGAATAATGATTATATTGATTTTGTAATTTTATAATAATAATATACTGTTAGAAAAACTGTTATATCATCTTTTTTAAATATTCATGTAAAATATTATAAATTTCTTAATAATTAAATTAATAACATCTGCGCCTGTAGAATTGAGAGGTTATGTAACTTTTATACTGCGCGTGCTGCATGAATTGCCTGCTTTCAAGGAGTATATAAACATTTTAATCGAAAAATATTAATTGAAATGGCATTACTTAATGACAGTAAAACTATTGGAGGTAACTTGCATACCACATTTTTTATGGTCTTAAAAAATGCTTAAAAAAATGGGGTATTTAAAACTTCTTAAAAAATGCTCCTTCATATTAAAAATCATTTTTGAAATTCAAATTTTATTTTAAGTAAGACGGTGGCCAGTACGCTGAAAGATGTTTCACGTTCCTTTTGTTTTTTTATTGAAGTCGTTCCGAGTTTACAGCCACTGGAAACAAATTTGTCAAAATAATGTTGTATTGAAAATGGCATACAACTTTTTTTTTTTTTTCAATGCAACATTTTTTTGTACAAGATTTCATAATATAAATATGTTACATAGCATAAATATACACTCTGGCCAAAACAAGGTCGTTCCCGCCAAAAGCTGTATCCGCGGTGCTAAACCAATCAGAGAGCGTGTTATGAACCTACTAGCCAATCACAGTTAACTTTACAATGTTAATTTAATTACACTGTATCCGCTCGAACTAGTATTGGGAGAAGTGTATATTATTCTAATTTTGCAACATTCAAGTATAGTGTCATTAATGTATCATATATTACATAATTTATTTTCTCCGTGCACTAACCAGTTATGATCTAAATACAAAATTCGGCATTCGCCCCCAAAGCTGTAAGAAACCATGGAAACGTCTATAGGCAGGCCAAGATACTACATATAAGAAAGGGCAACGCTCGGCCAATTTGGGCCGCTGCGAAATTTAAAATGAATATCTAAGCCAATCAGCACCCGAGTTGAAGGTCACGTGATCAAAATTGACAAATCATAATGCCGCTAAAAATAACATGGAACCAGTTGGTGTCCTTATCTTGTATGTTGTATCTTGGGCTGGCTGGTCGGAGAAACGACGTCAATATCCCGAATGTACTTCGGAATGGAATAAATAAATTACGTCATTCCTTTCATCGGCGTACTGTACAAAGTGAATTTTATCTCCAAACTTTTCTATTGTATTTTTTGAAATTTTAAGCTAATATAAGACTTATTCAATTCTTATAGATATTTAAAAATGTTCTATATAAAAATATTTATTCTATAAGATTTTAAAAAAAGGTCCTTTTCAATTTTACTAAAAAACAAAAAATAAAATTTAATTCACCACAGACAAAAACTTTTGTTATAAAAATAAATCAGACATCTAAAAAGAATTTAATAAAGAAAGGGTTGAAACATCAATAATTTAAAAAAAAAATACTCTATAAAAAATTCATAAATGTTAGTAAAAATTATTCACAGCTTAATTAGCTTATCTTTAAATAGCTATCTTTATTTATAATAAAGTCTATTGACTAAAAGGTGCAACCAATAAAAAGCAGGTGATGTTTAAATAGCTAGAAATCAATAATTTTTATTGCTAACACTTCTCTTTTTTTTTTCTCTCTTCGCATGAGAGAATACCGATTACTTTTTATGTCTTTGTTTTGCCGGCAAACACACACACACAAGTAACTGCACGCGAGAAAAATATTATGCATAATATATTGCATAAACAAAAGGAAATCAATATATATGGAAATATATATATTTATCCTTTTATTTTTTTAAAGTATAGGCGAGGGGAAGAAACAATATCAAGAAAATTCTTATACACAACATATCAAAGCTTTAGTGAATATTTATGCATAAAAATGGATTAAAATGTTTTTATTTTTATTATTTTAAGAATATGAAGAACATAAATTTTTTTATTTAAAATGAAGGGGTGTTTAATTTATACAGAATTATAGTGAGTTACTCGATACGTTTATGTAGCATGTTATAACACAGTTCTTGTTGTTATTTTTACATATAGTAAGAAGAAAAAAAAAGTGGCCTATTCAATTCAAAATAAGATACAAATTTTGTTTATTTTGCTTATGAGATATTAGACCACATGATACAACATATGATTTGTAATTATTAAAGCCATAGACCACATAAAACAACATGTGCTTTTTAATGAATAAACACGACATGGGATCTTCAAAACTGATGACCATTTTTACCACGATGTTAATGTAGCCCCACAAGAGAGAGTGAAAAAAATGGAAAAGTATGCAATTTGCGTGAAAATGCATGTTTATGACGTCAGAAACATGCAAAAATTAGTATGATAATGTTGTGCGAGTTGCATAAATTGAATTTTCTGATCACTGCTACGGGGCTACTGTTGGGTTTTGAGGCAAACTAATGTTATTTATGTAAATCCTTTCAAGTGTTTTGTGATAAAAATGCTTATGTTTTTCTTTGGTCTATTCCTTATAAACAAAAAAATGGGATCTCCAAAACTGTTGACCATTTTTACCAGAATGTATAAATGTGACCCAGCGTGAAAAATACTGTGTAAAGTATGCTATTTGCGTGATAATTCTGGTTTCTTACATTACAAACAGGCAAAAATTAGTATAAAAGTGTTGTGCGGGTTGCATAAGTCAAAATTTTCTGATCACTGCTACAGTAATGTTATTTATGTAAGTCCCATCAAGTATTTTGTGATTATATGCTCATATTTTCTTCTGGTTTATTCCTTTAAGTATATTTTAAAACACGTAGCACTGTTATTCCATTAAAGGAGATGCTTATATGCCATAACTTTATCTACTTTTTCCCCCCATGTCTGTCACAAATATTGATGAAGAACTTTTTAAAATGTCGTTCAAAATTTTAGCTCTGCCGCAACTTTTTACTTCTTCATGCGGTATTTTGTTATCAAAATTATACTACACAACTTTGCTTTATTTTTTTTCCATACTATATATTAGTACCGGAAAACATGTTCTTTTTTAGAAGTAAAAAAAAAAAAAAAAAAAAAAAAAGAGAGAGAGAGAGAGAGAGAGAGAGAGATTTTTTTTCAGAAGTTTATTTGTCAAATAACATTTTTTTCATACTTCTAATGTGACAAAAAAGAGTATAAGCCGTATTTTGAAATCATTTCTATCTTATACAGTTTGTCTACACAAAAGTATTAAATCATGACATTGTCAATTTTAAAATAGGAAGCAGAAAATCAATGAAAAAATCATATTTTTTTGATACTTTAGCAAGAGAGAGAGAGAGAGAGAGAGAGAGGCAGATTATTGAATATTGTTCAGTATGTACTTTTTATAATGCAGATTTTTTTTTATCAGACAAAATGTCAAACAAACAAAATAATGTTAAAAAATCAAACAAAATATATTATAATATAATATAGAAATAAAAATACAAAAAAAGTTTACTTTCTAATGTTATCTGTATAAATATTTTATCTCGTATATATTTTTTCCAAAATAAGGATATATTTTTCCAATGAAACGTATCTTTTATTTTTCTTTTTTATATATAAAATTTAAGTTGCGTAGACACGCTTTCAACGACTTTTTTCGAAATCTAACTTACTTTTTTCTCTCTCTCCCTCTTCTCACTCCTACCTGGTCACTTTAATGCTGTTAAGTTTTCCTTCTCTCTCTCGCTCTCTTTCTTCTTTTCCACCCTCTGTCTCAGCTGCCAACCCCTAGTAGTACCGGTCATTTCCTCACCCTTAAACTTAACACACCTGGTTGGCAAGTACCAAAAAATATATTACTTTATTATGGTAACACATACACACAATTTCTATCCCCCTGTTTCTTTTTTTTTATATACGTGTTACACCTTAAAAAGTGCAGCCTTTTTTTTTTTATTATATATACACATAAATTTATAATTTTTTCATGAATTTTTATTATGTATACAATCTTTTCCTAAGTGTAATATATTATAAAATAAATTTAAAAATGTGGTTACATTACTTAAGGTAAGAAGCTTGTTCTCCAAATCCTGGTTATATTGCCTCAAAAAATTTACCCTCTATTTAAATAACCGATGTGGTATTTTTTTCTTTCGACAATTGGAATTCAAAAGGAATACGTGCCAAAGAAATTTTGTATTGAGGTAAAAGAAAGGTTAAGACTTAGAAAGAAAAAAAAAACTAAATTTTATCAAAACACTTTTTTTTTCTAGCTTAATAAGAAACTTTTGTTAATAACTGTTATCGTCTTTTATCCAATTATGTCACAATTGATTTCCGACTTTTGACAGACATGTGCCCAATTAATTAAGAATCTAATTAGTTTGACAGTTGCAATAAAAGAATTTTGAGATGGCTTTGTAATACAAGTATAAATCAACTTTTAACTTTCTTGTGTGTGTTTCAGTCTTATAGCCGTTACCTAAATTTTATTTAGTTAAGGTGATTCCATTTAATACTTTAAAGCATTATTCACATGACGCGTAAATTTGACGTGCGTCAACGTGCGTCGATGCGCGTTACGAAGTTGGAACAATGTAAACAAATGGAGCCGTTCACATGCAAATTTTCAAAACCATGTGAACGGCTCCATTTGTTTACATTGTTCCAGCTTTGTAACGCGCGTACACGTGCGTTGACGCGCGTTAAATTTACGCGTCATGTGAATAATGCTTTACTTTATCGTTAACTCTAATTCGTCCCAACTATTTCTTTTAAATATTTATTAACGTCTTTTTATTGGTCGAAATCAGGCTAAATTATAACGTTACCTTTAACGTTAATGTTTGATTTTTTATGACTTATTCATACGTTTAATTATTTATGAATTTGATTTTTTACATATTTACTTTTTTATTTATTAATAAACATATTTTTTTAGTAATTATTGCCTCGTCACTTGATTTTTTTTAAGTCAGTATAAAGTAAAAATTACTTTTGAAAAGTAAAGTTACAGTTATCGCTATGTTAACTTTTATTTTTGTTAATCTTTAACTATAACGTTACTTTTGTATTGCTGTTAATCTATATTATAGAAATAACCAGTTAACGTTATAGCTAACGGTTTACGTTAAACGGCTTCAAGATTTGTGAGTTTTAAAAATATCACTATTGATTTTTACATCCATTATTTAAAGTCATCTTTATAGTTTTTAAAACTTTTTTGTTTCTCTTTTTTTAATTATAAAAATTTAATTACTTTTGTAAAATAATTTTAATGATATTTTAAACCTAAATTGTTCCATTTTCTTAGAAAAAAGAAGTAAAATTTAATATATATATATATATATATATATATATATATATATATATATATATATATATATATATATATATATATATATATATATATATATATATAATAAATTTATATGTATAAATTTTACAAACCAAAAAATACATTTTAATTCAATCTTCAATAGTTTATTATTGTTGTAATTAGATTTAGTAATTCATTTTACAGACTATAAAATTACCTGAGCTACTTACTTATACAATTTAGTTGCTGCAAAAGCTAAATGCATATAAAAAAATATGAACATGAGAATGAGAAAGAAGTTCATAAAAAAGAAAAAAAAAAAGGTATACTTGAAAATCGTAAAAAGCTTTAAATAAGGAACAAGCTTATATAAAAAAGTACATGATAGTCACTAAACATGTTCAATTCATGACTATTTTTTTTATTTTGTATTTGTGACATTAATAAATTGACAAAAGTCCATTGTTAGACTTATATAAGGAGCAAAAATATCAACTTTTTTTCTCTCAATGTTCTTAAAGATTTCTTTTAACTTATAGATTAAACCATCAATATCAATACAAAATGCGAATGAAGAGCCTTTTTTATATAAATATATAAAATATCTCCTTTATCTGCATGATTATAGAAAAGAATTTTAGTTAAAAATATACTGTAATTTTCAATTGGTCTTACCAGTGAAATACAGTAGCCAATCAGAGGCGGTGCAAGACAAGCAATCGGGCAAATGGAATCCTATTTTCCTATCAATTAATATTAACTTGTTTTATCACATATGTTATACACACAGTACACTCTCACTCTCTCTCTCTCTCTCTCTCTCTCTCTCTCTCTCTCTCTCTCTCTCTCTCTCTCTCTCTCTCTCTCTCTCTCTCTCTCTCTCTCTCTCACACACACACACACACACACACACACACACACACACACACACACACACACACACACACACACACACACACACACACACACACATACACACACACTCACACACACACACACACACACACACACACACACACACACACACACACACACACACACACACACACACACACACACACACACAACACACACACACACACACACACACAAACACACAACACACACACACACACACACACACACACACACACACACACACACACACACACACACACACACACACACACACACACACACACACACACACACACACACACACACACACACACACACACACACACACACACACACACACACACACACACTACTATTCCTATCTTGGAAAATTTAAATGGTGAATACTAAACATTTTTTCACTTGTTTTAAGCCAAAACGGAGAAAAGAAACATTATCCATTGCAAACAATATTTCAATGAATGAAAATTTCGTAGTATGAAGTATGATACCCGGAATTAATAAGATTATTTTTAAGCATTTTAAAGGAAGATTTTTCGTTTCAGTGCGATATTTTATATATTATTTCATCTCATTCTTATAAATTTCTTTTTAATCATTAAATACAACAGTAAACTTTTTTCTAATAATATTAAAGCCAATGTATATTAAAGCCATAGACCATATAAAACAACATGTGCTTTTTAATGAATAAACACAAAATGGGATCGCCTAAACTGATGACAATTTTTACTAGAATGTTAATGTATCCCCACGAGAGAGCGTGAAAATACCGTAAACTATGCAATTTGCGTTACTATTCATGTTTATGACGTCAGAAACATGCAAAAGTAGTATGAAAAATGTTGTGCGGGTTCCATAAATTGAAATTTCTGATCACTGCTACGGAGCTATAGTTGGGTTTTGAGACAAACTAAAGTTATTTATGAAAGTCCCATCAAGTGTTTTGTGATATAAATGAATTATATATATGTTTTTCTCTGGTCTCTTCCTTTAAGGGTTGTTCTTAGAAGCCTCGTATGTACTGTATGTATAAAATTCAAAAGTTGGCATCGTACTTTTATGATGTTATTTGAATTTCAATGGAAGCAAATTACCTATGACGAAAAATTTATGATGCAAATTGAGATCAGATTTATATATCATATAAATATTAATTATTATATAATAAAATTGGCTTTCATGGCAGTAAAATTTCAAAATAATTGTGAATTTGAACATTGATTACTCAAAATTTTAGATCGGGACTGAAAATTTAAAGCCATTTATCATAATATTAAATATAAGATAAAACTATCTGCATATTTTTAATTTTAATTGCACCTATCATTGCTCAAACTTTTTCATGGAGTTGTTAAAATATCAGTTACTGATTTCATCTTTCAATTTCAATAAATTTCATCTGTGAAAGTAAAAGTTTCAAAATATCTTAAAAAAGAAAAAGAAGAGGTAAAAATAAAAATAAAAAAATTAAAAAAAGGCACAAAACTGTCCATTATATAAATTAAAAATTTAATTTAAAGCATTTTAACTACAGAACTCAAATAGCTCAAATTACACTTTTCTTATTAAGCCAGGTAGTGACGTAAACTTAAAAAGTTTTTTTTTCTTCTTCTTTAAACACTTTTCCATTAATTTTTAATTTAACTTTTTAATTTTTAAATATATAAAAAAATGAAAGCACAATTTCTTCTTAAGAAACTCTTTATGTAAATAAAATTATGCGTAATTTTCTCATGTTTTTTTCCCTACTTCTTTCATGAATTTTTTTTATATATTATACGCTTGACCATTAAAAAATTTTGTTTAAAAAAATAATAATAAAAAAAAAAGAAAAAAAAAAAAAAGGATAGAAATCCTAAAAACTTTTATCTTTTAAATTTTTTCTTGATATTTCTTTTTAAGTGTTTTTTATCTCGACAAAGAAGAAAGACTTTGGTTAAAAGATTTTAGTAATGTACCTTGTTAGATGGAAATTTTTTTGTTGCTACTCGTTTTATGAAAAATAAACGACATTTAATTTTTTTTTTTTTTTGGTAAGTGAGTCAGTAATTAAGTTCTTATTTTGCATTTTGAGTAAATGAGGAGAAAATGTAGGATATGTGGTAGTTGTTAATAATTAAAAATACATTTTTTAAAACTTAAGTGAGTGAAAGTTTTAAAATTATGTAAATAACTAAGAAAAGAAAATGTGCATCGAAAAAAATCAAATAGCATAACTTTTACAAAAATAATAAATAAATACTCGAATGAATGAATGATTTATTTTATTTACTGTATATATTCATATTGTTTTTTTATTCATAAGTTTCATATTGGTTGTCAATGAAAGGAGTTAAGTATATTTTATTTTAGACTTCACAATTCATACACATGATAATCTGCCACTTCTTTTATATTTCCTGCAATAAAATATATATTTTTCATTATCAGTCTATTCTTTAATATACTGAACAACACCATATACATTGTATATTATAATATAACGTGTGTTTTCCATTCTATTACTATTATAGACATAACAACAAAAGCGTACTCATGCGGTAAGCTTATTAATCAAGAATGTTTTAAAATAATTTATAACATATAATATATGAGAGAGAAGAAGTACTGAAGTAGTATATTATATGTATCACAGGTCAAAAAAGTAACTTCGTGATTTCATACATGAGTAAATAATATATATAATATCTTCACATATGAATAACATCAAAAGGTTAAAAATTTATATATATCAAGATATAATAAAAAGTAGTTCTTCATTGAAAAAGATAAAGTATAAATTTTGTTATACCAACCCTTAACACATTACACTAAAATCTCTTGTGTAAATGCTTGTGGGTTTTCTATTCTCTCTCTCTCTCTCTCTCTCTCTCTCACTCTCACTCTCACTCTCACGCTCTCGCTCACTCACTCTAACTCACACACACACTGTGTGAATGTGTACTACATACTTACGTATAACAAATGAATAAAATAACATGCTGTATATACAGGTCTAACTAAGGTATAACATACATAACTGATGTCTCTTTTCAAAACTTACAAAATGTAGTTACACAGATACATAATAATAATAATAAAGACAGTATAAGAGCTACTTTTTGCTTTTCATAATAAAGTTTTAAAATTATAATTAAAATTTATAACTTTTTAACTAGTTTTTTTTTAGTGTTATTTTTCAAAATTAGTATAAGGTATTAAGCTTACGTGATAAAAAGAACTATGTGAGAAATGGAGACAAAAAAAAAGGACAGGAGTTAGCGAGAGCGAGAGAAAGAGCAAGAGAGAGAGAGAGAGAGAGAGAGAGAGAGAGAGAGAGAGAGAGAGAGAGAGTCAAATAAAAACTTAGGTTAACCCCTACAGAGTTTGAAAACCCATTTCAACGTTTAACTTTTTTCTTTTCTATATTTTTTTCTCCACCCGAAAAAAAAAAGTTTACAAACAAAATAGATTGAAATGGCTACTAGTAAACAATTTTTATTGAAACAGAGTTACCAAAAGTTTCAATTGCAGCCTTTTGAATTTTTTTTATACAAATATATAAAGTTTTTATTATTTTTATTTGTTTACATAACCGTTTCCTATTTAGTAAACAGAACAAAAAATTAAATATTTTCTTTTCTAAAAGCCAAAACAGCATACAGTTTTTTATTACATATTTTTATATATAAAATATGAAAAATATAGTAGTTGCTTTAGTCATATTATATGCATAATTCATTATAATATATCCCCTATATAGGTTCATTCATAACTGAATAAATTAACTATATAACTATGGTTTTTAGGTAAATAGAGATAATTGTATAATTTAATTAATTTAAACATAAATTTAATGGTATTATAATTAATCATTTAAAGTTTTAATATAATATCAAATTAATTCACGGAGTATTATATTGAATAAATTGAGGTAATTGATATTAAAGTTATAGTAAGTAGTATGTAAATGTGAACATTTGTTTTCAAAAAAAATTATTTAAGTATAAATGAAAATAAGACCTTTAAGTTATATGAAACGTGTTGTTAAAATTAAAAGTTTAACTTTCATTAATCTTATATATAAAAAATAATAATAATAATACAAAAAATAAAAAATAAATAAAAATAAAATTTTGTAACTTATATACTTCGATTTATGATTTAATTGACAATAAAATTTATTTTTGTTACGTTTTAACTGCTTAGATTAATAAAAACTATTTATAATAATATTTAAAACTATAAATCAGGCTTTTATCATACTGCTACCTCGTATCATTTTTTTTTTTTTTTTTTTTTTTGTCATGCAACTTTGAATCTTACCTGTTCTTTTCATAGAGCTCATAGTTGCATGATCATACACTCTGATACGAGGTATCAATAAGGAAGGCTTGAAATGTTGATACTTGAGCTAAAATTTACTTTCCTTTAAAGGAATAGACCAGAGAAAAACATAAGCATTTTTATCACAAAACACTTGATGGGATTTACATAAATAACATTAGTTTGTCTCAAAACCCAACAGTAGCCCCGAAGCAGTGATCAGAAAATTCAATTTATGCAACCCGCACAACATTTTCATACTAATTTTTGTATGTTTCTGATGTCATAAACATGACTTTTCACGCAAATTGCATACTTTACAGTTTTTTCATGCTCTCTCGTGGGGCTTCCTTAAAGGAATAGACCAGAGAAAAACATAAGCATTTATATCACAAGACACTTGATGGGATTTTCATAAATAACATTAGTTTGTCTCAAAACGCAACTGTAGCTCCGTAGCAGTGATCAGAAAATTCAATTTATGCAACCCGCACAATATTTTCCTACTCATTTTTGCATGTTTCTGACGTCATAAACATGAATTTTCACGCAAATTGCATACTTTACAGTTTTTTCACGCTCTCTCGTGGGGCTACATTAACATTCTGGTAAAAATTGTTATCAGTTTTGAAGATCCCATTTTGTGTTTATTCATTAAAAAGCACAATACATGTTGTTTTATGTGGTCTATGGCTTTAAGAACAAACTTAAACTACACAGTATACTAGCCCCACATTAGCTATGTATTTCTTTATTATAGCAAAATAATTTATACTATACTGAACAATAGTTGTATTCCACTGCATTGCAAATATGTTGTACAGCAAGTTATTAAATTTTAATACAATTCCGAAACAGTAACATTTATGCTTACTTGATGATAACGTAAACAAAGCAAGATATATTTTTGTATCCATATATTCAACAGCCTAATAGGGAAGCATTTTTTTCTCTACTGTTTGTAAAAAAAATTATTGAAAACATAAAATAAAATTGACCAGAATCATAAGAAGAAAAAAATCCAATTTCTTTCATTTTCACCATTGATCTTCTGCATCTCCATTGATGTATTTAACGGAACTATTTGAACTATAAAAATAACAACATCAAAAAATCTTAAAATATTTTATATTTTATTCACAAATAAAATTCACGAATAGAAAATTCAAATTTAATGACACATCAATATTTTCACAACGATTATACTTTTTTTTTCTTTATACGTATATTACATCTTGAAAATTTGTGGGTTATAAAAAAAAAAAGCAACATACAATAAGAAAAGAGGTTTTTGATGCAAAAGTGATGTATTTAAGTTTAAAATTCAGCACATGATGTTACTGGTTATACCCGTATCACTCTAATGTTATTTATCTTGTGTGTCTCATCCTATATACTATACCATGACTGTGTAAAGTGTTGAGATAAAAAAAAGCTATGAAAAAAAAAAAAAAACTTTCAAGTTTAATTGAATTACTACGTATAAAGTGTGTGTGTGAGTGAGTATGTCACTTAAGAAAAAAAGGTCATATTTTTATTAAGATTATCATGACATTAAGTTATAGTTTATACTTATATCAAAAAGCTAGCTTATTTTAAAGCAGATTAAGCTCTGAAATATCTAAAAAAAAAAAAAAAAAAAAAAAAAAACAGAATTAACTAGTTTTTATTTATTCTAACAAGTTTGTTATTCAAAGTTTTTTAAAGCGATACTAAACCCTAAAAATGAGTATTTTTTGTTCTTTCTAAAACAACTCAATAGTAATCAATCGTTTATTTGACTTTTCTAGTCCGCGGGATAAGCAAGCCCCTCGAGGGTAACGATATAGAGTACACGCCCCTCTACTATGAGAGTAAAAAATTTGTACCCCTTGCTCTATACCTGCTAAGCTTACCTGAAAAGGTGTGCAGATTTTTTACTCACACAGTAAAGGAAATCTCTGACGTCAGAGATTTCCTCTTTACCCTAGCGAGGCTCGCTTATCCCGTGGGCTAGAAAAGTAAAATAAACGACTGATTTCTATTGAATTATTTTAGAGAAGAATAAAAATTACTTATTTTTAGGGTTAAGCAGAATTGTCACGCAAATAGCATACTTTACAATATTTTCATGCTCTCTTGTGGTGGGGCTACATTTACATTCTAGTTAAAATTGTCATCAGTTTTGGAGATCCCATTTTGTGTTTAATTATTAAAAAGCACATGTTGTTTCAGTTGGTCTATGGCTTTAAAAATGTGAATAATACTGTTGCTTGTTTGTTTTCATTTCAAATTAGCACGATTTTTTTTTATTATAAAAGCAGTATCATTCATGCTTTCGTAAAATTTAAATTATAATTATATTGAGTTTAAAATTTATTTACGTTATAAAAGAACGTAAAACATTAGGGCCACCAAATTCATTAAAAATTGTATCCTTTATTTGAATTCTAGTGAGTGAAGATATAAAATGTAGTAAAAAAAATGTATCACTAGCATTATATAGTATGATATTATAAAAATAAATGTTTAAAAAAAAATGCAAAGTAAAAGTGAAATTGACCATAGAGGTCGAATTTCATTTCTCACTTACATTTAATTGCATTCAGCAGAGCACAAAAAAAAATTGTTGAAAGTAGACACTACGTTATTTTGATTTCCTCTGTGGCCAGCAAGCGAAAGAGTTACAAATTATTCTCTCTCTCTCTCTCTCTCTCTCTCTCTCTCTCGCTTTCTCTCACCGACTGCTTACGTGGCATAAAAAAATAAAAAATAAAAAACTTCACATTGAGATAGCTTACCAATCGTTTTTTTTTTTTTTTTTTTTGCACAACCTGCTATTTTAAGATAAGTTCTATTTTTCAATTGATTTAAACAAAGAAGATAAAAAAAAATATATAAAATTCACATTGTGATTGTGATATATTATACCTAGTATAAAAAAATGTTGAAATACAATCTTATATTCAACAAAAGTTTTTTTTCCCTTAATTTCAAAAAAATTTAAATTATATTGAAAGGTTCCTTTAAGTTAAAAAGGAAAAAAATCTTTACAAAATTAGGAAAACGCAATAAGTTTATCATAAAAGTATAAAATAATAATGATACTGAAAAAGTGTGGAAAAATCTTTTATCCAAAAATTATCATGTTTTAGTCAAAATTAGAAAAAAAAAATTAATAAAGACAACTTTCAAAATTCCAAAAACTTCAAAATAGTTTTAAAAAATAAAGTAACAATTTAATGTTAAGTTAAAACATTGAGTCCCTCTTCTAGTAAATCCTAAAGTTAAAAATATTACAGGTTATAAACTATAGAGCTGATTCGAGGGATTTGAACCGTTAAATCCATTTTCAAATTTTACCTTAATATTGTAACTTTTAATCTTTGAAACTTATAATAAATTGAAGTGTTGCAGACCAATTTCATATTTATAGAAATAATTAGATTTTTACATAAGCAAACTTTAGATTATAAAATTTTCTAATATTAAAAGTTGTAACATTATCATGGTAATAATATTGAAGTGCTTAACAAAACTTGTTATCACAAAACGTTATACAAAGGTGTTGTACTGTACTTAGTTTTAACCTCAAGAAAATATCATAATTTTCTTTAAAATCACTTTTTTTTCTCTATTTTTTTTACTCGACTTTTTTTTTTTTTTTCAATATCTCTTACCTGTACAATAAAAGTACGCTATTACTCCAGATAAGACGCAGAAAACTAAAAGAGTTGATTCATCGAGCTCTTTTTTTAAGCTGCTACAAAATATTCGAGAAATAAATATAAATGAAATTAGGAATTTTATAATTGATATAAAAAATAAATTAGTCCTCATTTCGACCATATTATATTAAAATATATTTATTTCAAAATTGTTCAAAAAGTTCAAAATTGCCGTTAATAAAAAAAGAAATTATTGTTATTTTAAGATTTTTAGGCTTTGCGAAAATCTTTACTGCAGATTTTTTTCTTAAATAAATAAATTGCAATTAAGTGCAAATTTGTAGTAAGTTAGAAAGCTATGAACTTATTTGAAATTTTAACTCAAATTTGTTATTCATATGAAACTCTCCATTACAATATTGTTATTAAAATAACGGAAACTTAAAAGTTTGATTGAGAATTAACTCTATCAATTAATAGTTGCAATAGAAGAAATGACAACCAAGATTACGCCTATACTAGATATGTGTACAGTGTACAGTACAGTATTATATATATAACAGTAATGAAAGTATAATAACAGCAATGAAAGTTGACAGAGATAGGAAACCAATATATAGTTCTCTCTTGTCTCTTTGTCATTTTCAATTTAAAATCAAATTTTTCTAACGCACTCAAAAAAAAAAAAAAAAAAAAAAATGCTCATAACATTGTAAACTTTTAATTAAAAAAAGTTGTTGTTTTTTCATATATTGGTATATTTTTCCCCCAATTATTTAGAATTTTTTTCCTTCTTTTTAGAAAAAAAAAATTCTGAATAATTTCATTGTGTTTTATATTATTTTTGTGCCAAACAATGTTATTTAATTAGTTTTTCAAATAATATTCTTTCAATTCTAAAAATTTACGAATGTACTGTATATATACTGTACATATCTTGTTTTTAGTATGTTATTAAGCAAAATATTTATTTAAACCAATATATAATAAGTTTTAACCGCCTATACAGATAGAAAAATACAACATAATAATTGAAAGTTTAATTTTAGCATTTTTTTGTTTTTAAATCAATATCATTTATGCATGCCACAAGCAAGTACAAAAATAATTGTACGCAGTAAATAAGCTAGCTCAAAGACCCAGCAACTTTTATACAACACAAAAACATGATTTAGGAAATATTGCATAGTAATTAAGCTATTACAAGTGTCATAGGTCACAAATATTTTATTATTCAAAAATGGTTTTGACATTTATGCTATATGCATGGAAAGAATAAATTACGTAATTTATGCTGAATTAATGTCATTATAGCATAAATGATTAGAATAATATAAATATTTATTCTGTACAACATAATATTGATTCTTTGTAGCAAAGTTATTATGAATTATAGAACAAATTGCGCTAAAAATAAATCTACATCGTATAAATACTTAGTATTTATTTTTGTCAGCGTTTATGCCATAACTGCAGCATAAATCCAGCATTTTTTTAGCCATGTCATTTGACGATGATTTTATAGGTTTAATTGTACATTGTGATCCTAATTTAGTAATGATTATTATAGACCTATCATGAATATTATTGAATAATATTTATAATATAATAAAAAAAAAAAATCTGTAGATACCTTGAAAGTTACACTTTTCCTGTTAATGAAATACAATCACTTAAATTACTATCATTAAAAGAAATTTTGTAATTAAAGCTGGATTAACACTCTAAAAAATTACGCATCAATTACATTTTTTTTTTTTGCACATACATATATTGCATTAATTTTGAGGCAATGTTACGCCAAAAATATGCATGTGATGTGATACATAAAAATGTAATTTTTTTAGAGTGTAGCATAAATATTAAAATTGTTCACAATATTTTTAATGTTGTATAATTATTATAGCATTAATTACGTTTTTCAAGTGGGATGACAAAGCAATTATGTGTATTTATTTTTATCTGTATAATTTATTAATGATATACTTGTGATGTTTGTGGTTAAGAACTGCAGTACTATATAATTATATGAGTACTTTATATTTGTAGTACTATAGCATAAAAGTCCAGTACATATTATGGAAATACTGCACTCAATATATTAAATCAAATATGTATTTATTTTTATTAAAATGATAATAAGAGAAAAAAAAATGTTATGATTTTAAGAGATTTAAAAAATTCTACAATATTATTGTATCTTATTGTTAAACAATGAAAAATGACTTATATGAATTTAAGTTTAATATCCTTTTCTTATACCAAAAAATAGTTACATAGAATATAGATTGTAAAAAAGAATATATATATATATATATATATATATATATATATATATATATATATATATATATATATATATATATATATATATATATATTGATTTTTAACCAGTAGATTTTATTTTTGGTATTAAATGTTATTCCATCAATACAATAGTTTATTTCTTAATACATTTTTTTGATATTGTAACATTACAAAATTTTTAATTTCCGGGTAAAAAGAAGAAGAAGAAGAAAAAAAAACTTATATAGTTTTTGACCATAATAATAGAAGTGCAGAGTATCTTTGAAATACTTTATTGTTAACATTTTTTATTATAACTTGCTTCTTGTCACGCAGTTAAATATAAAATTGTGGTCTACACAGACACTATAAAATTTTACTGTAACGTAATATATTACCCTATACGATAACACCATGCTATTTATATGGAGAACTACATTACTTTGAATCTTCATTGAAATGCATTGTAAATCTATAAGAAACACAGCAAATATTAATATCACAGTGATTATAATACTGTACTAATACTACTAATACTAAATAAAAAAAATCGTCACTATTAATGAATCATTTTAGCACTAAAATTTAATTCCAATGATTTTACTCGTCGCCAGAAAAATTTAATTTGCATTATTGCCCATAGGTATCGCCCATTTCAAATGAGAATTTTTTGTTGAATGAAAGATTTTTTAAAAAATATCGAACATTGCATCCTCAGCTGGCGCGGTCTAACCAAAATGAAAAAAAAAAAAAAAAAAAGAAAAAGATTAAAAAAAGATTAAAAAAAGGAAGAAAAAGCGTTTTTTTCCCTTCTTTTCTTTCAGTTTTAGACTATAATTAAAATAAAGATAAAATTTTGTTTTTGATTTTTCCACTAACTCTAACATAATATCTAGGTTTATATTGTGGAATCACTATGCTGAACAGTACAAGTGTTAAGCTATGCAGAATAGTCATCATATAAATAAAGCATAAAATTACATTGTTATAGAAGTAAATGATATAACATTACGTTAGCTTATATTACGTATTTATTACTACATGTTGAAGTGTAACTGGAGCATGTTTTTGTTTTGATTTAATGTAAACATATGATATTTATAAATAGTATACTTTGACTTGATTAATAAAGCACTAGACGAGTACGAATTATAAATAATTTTGCAAACCTTTAGAAAAAATTATGTAGACATGATAAAAATTTATATAAAATTAATAGGGCTTTAACATGTCTATTTTCCTTGGTCATATACTGATATATAAATGAAAGAAGGAAAAACATCACCAACACTATACAAAAATTCTTATATACAAACTTTAAAACTCGTAATATTTACATTTTTAATTATAATATATTTCACTTTTTTTTCCTCCGTTTCAAAGCACAAATGAGCTGAAATATTTTCATGTTTAATTAGTACTTAATTTTAAAACAAATTAAGCTGATTTTGCATTTTGTTTTTAATTTTCAATTATCCTGTGTTGTTATCATAACTTAATAAGCCGATAAGGTAAATACCCAAGGTCCATACTGAGTGCGTATGTTTACTCTAAAAAACGGAAAAGGAAGTGCCGGAAGAGGAAACCACGTGACGGTAAAAGTGGGAGAAAAGTTGGTGCCAGCAGCAAGCTAGGCCTGAGCCACCTCCCACTTTTACCGACACGTGGTTTCCTTTTCCGGCACTTCCTTTTCCGCATTTTGAGTAAACATAAGCAGTCACTAAAAGAGGTTCGATGCTCTGGGAAAAGTTTTGCCCAAGGTCACGCAGCTCATAGAAATTCAGCAAACATGTCAAATCACCACTTGAATCTTTTTTCACCTTATCAGTGACGTAACTGGTGAACGGCATCGTATATTGGCTTAGAACCAAGTACAATCCATCGCAAAATGAAATCGAATGCGCGAGTTTTGTGCTGCACTCAACCTCTTTATTATATGGACATTCGTAAATACCTTAGCTTGTAAATTGTAAACAATTTTTTAGTTCAGTTAAATCAAAAAATGCTAACATTTTACATAACCAATATAATAATAGTTCTCATCATGATATTTTACAATTTATATAAATGTCCAATTATTTAAAATTTAACAAAGCTAATATGGATGATAAATTTAAAAACTAAATACTTTATATAGATATAAAAAAATATATAGAAATTTGACATTTCATCGAAATAAATTATGTAATGAGACGAAAAAAGATCACTACGTACATTTTATGAATGATGTAACCTGTATAGTATACATATACCTATTTAGAAAAAAAACTTATTCAGTACTTTATTGAATTGCTCTTTACACAAAGGACTTTTTTTTTTTTTAGTTCTGAAGTGGTTAAAAGATACCCAATTAAATCCATTGAAAAGTTTATTATATATAAAAAAAATTCAAAGTTTTTAATAAAAAAATATATATTTTGTATATAGTTTAATATTAAAGAAAAAGAATATTCTTTGGATTTATATAAGGATTCAACAAAATCAAACTTATAGCAAATATATTATTGTGAAATGAAAAATAAAAAAATAATATTCTGCTTGAATAGAAAGAATATAAAATAATATGAAACTTTGCCAATTTTTTTTATTTATCCTATAAAGTCGATATAAAGAAGTGTAGCTCACTACATTTCTGTAACAGAAATATATCATTAAAAAAGATTCAGAAGAAAAAAAAAACTTCTATATTAAATTAACTAGTATTTTTCCTCATAACTTAAATTGCAAATATATTGTAAATCAGTAAAAATATTGAAAAATAGATGAGGTTTAATGTTACAAAATTTCGAAAAACCATAGCTACAACTACTTCTACCTCGTTCTGGAAATTAAAGTGAATCTCAATAAGAGCGATTGGCTGACCAACAAAATAAGACACATTCATTTTTTTTTTTTTTTTTTTTTTTAGCCGATAAAAGTGAGTCACATATTGAGACTGGAACTTTTTTTGGGAAGTTTTTTTCATTCTTATCAAGTTCAAAGTTCTAAAAGAAGAAATAACAATGATCGACCATAATGTATAAACGTATAGTAAACAGGTAACGACGTCATAACCAGCTGTTATTAACAAAGGAACATTTTCGAAGCTGGCTCAATATTTGTGTATAGTTTATAGAACGAGCTACTGAAACGTTGTATTTAGATTGCTCAAAATAAAAAAAAGATAACTTCAAAAACCCCCAATGCCATTTAAAAGAAGTTAAGAGTAACAGCTACCTAAGATAAAATTTTCAGAAACCATGATAATCAAATAAGAGACAAAATAATTATTGAAATTTACATGGTCTATTATGAGACTAAAAAAATAGTTAAAATTTAAAATCTAGCGTGGCGTCCCTCCAAATTTGTTACATTTTTTAAAATACTTTATACACTACAAAATTTCAGATTTTTCTATCTTTACAACTTTTTAGTCAAAACCCCGCAGTATCTGATTTCCTACTTAAGAGCGATAAAAAAATAAGAAGTAAGACATTTTACAGGAATAAAAAGATAGCAGGCAGCATCAAGACATTCTTTATGATAAACAGCAATGCTTATTATTTTACAAATTACGAGATGGAGGTTGCATAAATAACAGGAATTTGTCAAAATAAAAAACTGTTGACAATAATCAACTATTATTCTGTAAACTTAAACAATTGAGACTTTTCTATTAAAAAAGTATCAGTTTATTCAACACTATGACAGTTTATAAAATCCGCCATTGAAGATGTATTGAAATATTATGATGTTTTAAATTGTTGTAAAAATTACGAACATATATTATATATATATATATATATATATATATATATATATATATATATATATATATATATATATTCCATACAAAATGTTTTATTTTTCTTTCCTAGTTGTTTTTTTTCAAGGTTTATTATTGTTATTCTATAATATTTTTCTTTCCAATTTCTTCCCATGGAATAAATTTTATTGTAAATATATTTCTTTCTTCTTCTTCTTCTTCTTCTTCTTCTTCTTCTTCTTCTTCTTCTTCTTCTTCTTCTTCTTCTTCTTCTTCTTCTTCTTCTTCTTCTTCTTCTTCTTCTTCTTCTTCTTCTTCTTCTTCTTCTTCTTCTTCTTCTTCTTCTTGTTTTTTTTTTTTTTTTGTTTTTTTTTTTGGCAAAAGCAATAAGATGCATGCACAGTATATTTCGTTTCTTTGTTTCAAGAATACGAACAAGAATAAATAAAAAAAAGTCATATTTATGACATAACATAAAAGTAATATTCTTCATGCAAAAGAAACAAAAATTATTCTATTCTGATATGTAGATAAAAGTTTGCAAGAGATTATTTTTATAAGATTTGTTATTTTAAATGTAAAAAATATTGAATGCGATGTATAATATAATATGTATCTTATAAATTTACAATTCTTTGTTCTATACAAGCAATCAAAATGCATTTATAAAAAAATGACTTTGGAATATACAATGTAATGCAGTATTTTTCTACTTGGAATGATACAAATAAGAACATGGTATCGTGTGTTATAATCAAATGGAGCAAAATGTCATGACAAGCACTTTTCTTTTTTCTTTTTTGTACTTTGAAAAATGCAGATTGTATCGCTTTGGTTGAAAGTTACATGTATTTGGCGGAAATACAGGATTTTCTTATTATAATGCAAAAATATATATTATACTAAAAGGTTCTTATGAAAAAGTAGAAAATATAAAAAGGCAAATAGTCAACTTTAATGTTAGCTTCTTTAACCGTAAGTGAAATCATTATTGATTTGACTTAAAGTGAAGGCATTTATAACAAACTTACTTTTTAACGAAGAGGGTAGCCGACTTGGACCACAAATCGTTAAAAGCGGAACTATATTTTCACAATAACTCTTTGTACAGTATGTTTTATAATAAATGGGACACAAAGGATTTTACGTATTTTTACCGCACCAATACGAGTCGATGAATAACAATAAGAGAGATATTCACTTCTGCACTTCTCCGCCTTTTAATTGACTTTTATCAAAACAAACCAAAATATGCTCGCCCACCCATTATTCCTTCTCCTGATGATGTTTACTTATCGCTTGGACGACTCGTTTTCGTGTCTTGACCAATTGGATCATCAAAATGATAAAAGTCAAGTAAAAGGTGGAGAAGTGCAACAGTGAACACCTCTCTCATTGTTATTCATCGACTCGTATTAGTGCGGTAAAAATACGTAAAATCTTTTGTGTTCCATTTCTTATAAAACATACTGTATACATTCTTTATTTCCAGCAAAACAAATTATACTATAATTTCCAAATGAAATCGAGTATATTTATTTATTTTTTATTTATTTATTTATTTTTTGTTCCGCGAAAAAAGTTTTAATAATATTTTAATTTTTTTAAAGTTTCTAATTTGACTAAAATTTGACGCTAAAAATTTAATTTCCACATTTGCATATGTAATCTTTAAAGTTAAATATCTTAAATGTTTGATCATGTTTTCACATGTTTGACGTACTTCAACTTTTAAGTACCATTTCTTCTTTACTAATATTTTTGTTAATATTTTAATTCGCGACCGTCTAGTTTGCAAGATTAAAGTCGGTCACCTACTCTCTTAATCATTTATAATATTAGAATAATAATTAACATACCTTATTATCTAAAAGTTAGAAATGAACACGTTGATTTTGTATTTGTTTTTATTTTGACTGGTTATCACTAATCTGACGTTACGATATTTTGAATTATTTAACTTGACTCTATTTCATCAGCCAATCAGAGTCAAGTTCGAAATTAATACTATTGTGACGTCAGATCAGGGATAAATAAACCGTCACAATAAAAATAAATACAAAATCAACGTGTTCGTGTCTAATTTATGGATAATAAGGTATTAATATTATTATTCTAATATTATACATGATACAAAAAAAAATAAAAAGTGACCTACGCTTTTAGCTACGGAAGCTATAATATTAAAATTGTCTATAGCTCTATAATTTAATATTTTTGAAGCTTATTCTAAATAGCTTACTTCATTTGATATGTTTTATTACTTAACCGCTCTTTTAATTGGATCACTAATTGGGATGATATTTATAGAACAAACGGAAGGAAATTTAAAACAGGCTTTTCATTCATATACAAAATTTGTCACTGGTGACTAATTTTAGTAACGGATGAAATATATAGGATATATTATATTATAAAATATAAGTATAGAAAACTGGTTATTTAATTTAGTATAATACTTTCATGAAATTAGCTCACATTTTATTAACTTATATTATTCCACAACTTCATCTAAAATCAATTAAGCCAATCAGAAAATTAAGGCAATATGTTACTTTTAATAAACTTGACTACGGTTTTAAATTGTACAACCAAATGGCTAAGTCATTATAGAAGAATTACCATAATTAAGAAATTTAAGCAAGAAAAAATGTTTAAAAGAATCAAGACAAATCAAGTTTAAGCATAGAAATGATAGTGAATTAGGTGAAAGTTATCAAGAAAAGAAATCTACAAAAATATGGAAAACAAAATAGCATTCATGTGCTAAATATATACCACTACTACTACCAATGACACTGTAGATAAAGTAAGTTTGTATCGACTGCGCATTTCATTCGTCTTTTCCGAATTTGCCCGATTGCCGTGATCTATTTCCGGTAAAAGTTCAGCTTTTCAAAAAACAAATAAATAAAAATAAAAAAAACTACACATGATAATATTTTGCGCCATTAAAACTTGAAAAATACCGGAAATGAAGAATTAAATCTTGCAGAAGACGCACAAAATGCGCAGTCACTACCTTACATTATCTAGTTTCATTGACTACTACTGTACGAAACCAGTATGCTGTACGGAAAAAAAATGAAACAACTTGTATAATTAACTTAATGCAGACATTTCTCATTGTTCATTGAATCATTTTCATACTCTTTATCACCAGATTGACGTCACAATAGTTTTGATTTATAACTTGTCTCTTATTGGCTGATGAGCCAGAGTCAAGTTATATAAATTTAAACTCTTGTGACGTCAGTTTAGTGATAAATAAACCGTAAAAATGTAAATAGATAAAAATAAATACAAAATCAGTTTGTTAATTTCTAATTTATGTATAATACGTTAAGTTAAGTATTATTCTAACATTATAATTGATAAAAAAAAAGAGTAAATTTACTGCCTTTAACAAGATATTATACAAGTATGAGGTTCTAAAAATGTTTCTGAAATTTATAAAAAATATACATACACTTTTTCCTCAAAAGTTCAAATTTAAATTAAAAGTATAAGTCTGAATAGCAGATTAAAAAAAAATTGTATATTTATCTAAAATTGATTTCCTATGGGAAATGAAGAAAATATTATAAAATTTACGGAGATGATTATCTGATATTTTTTCAATAAAACACAAACTTTTAATACTTATAAATTTTTTGGACCAAGAAATCAACATCATAAGCAATAATTTTATACCAATAAGTAAAAATTAATAAAATATGAAAAGAGTTTTCTTTTCATTTCTACTTACCGTTGATGAATATTTTAATTTTTTGTAAACATATAAAAATATATTTTAATTCTGAAATGACTTTATAATTTTTTTTAAAAATAAACCTATTGGGAAATATTGAGAAAACAGTAGCAAAAAAATGAACTGTAGACAGACTTTCAGAACTGCTAACAATGAAGTTAATAACCGCACTTATTTGAATTGTATGTTCAATAATAATACTGTCGCAGTGCACTAGGCAAAATAAGCAAAATGAAAAAAAAAAAAAAAAAAAAAAAAAAAAAACTACTTGAAACAGTAGTTTCAAGTTTTGAGACTTAAATTTCAAACTCACTTAAGTTTATTCTGTAAAATATATAGATGCTCATTAACAGTGATTGGCCACCCAAAAATTAAGACACATGAATCTTGTTTTTTGAGCCAAAAAAGTGAGTCGCATTTTGAGTGTGGAACTTTTTTTTTGCAAAATTTCATTCATTCTTATCAGGTCCAAAGTTCTAAACGAAGAAATAAAAATTATCAACCATAAAAATAAACGTAGTAAACAGGTAATGACGTCATGATCAGATGTTTTTACCAAAGGAAAATTTTCGAAGCCGGCTCAAGATGTGTAGTTTATAGAACGAACTTTCAATCAAATATTTTGAGAAGTTACACTCCAATTATTATTATTATTGTGGGCTTAGTTTTTCAAGAGCCAGTATTTTTTGTGAAGGCTAGTGCATACTTCCAACAATGCGGGTTCTGATCAAATAATATCAGACTCAACCTACCCCACTTTCTTATATCGTGTGGCAACCCGCACATCTGACTGACTGCTAACAAGACAAGCAATGCCAGGCTGGACTTCATATCTTAACCTGGGGGTCTGTTCCGTAAGTCCTCACTAGAAACTCGGTATCGAGAAAGGGGGCGTAACTCACTTATTTATCATAGAAAACTCGTGAGCCACGCCCCCTTTCTCGGTATCGAGTTTCTCGTGAAGCCTTACGGAACAGACCCCCTGTACATGTGACAGGTCGTAAGGTACAAGTCTAGTTGCCTGGAACAATGCATTTCTATTATTATTTTAGATATTTAGGTTCCACATTTCCATTGGATGATCAATTTTTTGAATACCTTATCACCATTTTTATCCGGATTTTTAGGTGAAAATGGCAGCTGCGCCTGCAAAAATAGTAAATTATTTACCTGCATCATAACCTACTGTCAGTTTACATAAATATTATTTCTAAACTTCCAGCAGTGAAGTACCAATTTTTTTTAAACACACAGTAGATTGTGAAGCAGAAAGCCTAACTATGAAACTTGCAGGCGTAATTGTGATTTGCACCAAAAAATCCGGTCTCTTGATAACTAACCTCTGTCCCCTCTCGTTAAGGTCCGTTTAAATGTGATCATTTTACTATACATAGTTTTGCTTCTAACTATTTAACCTCATACAATTTACAGCCACATGTAACTTTTTCAACCTAAAATGTAATGACAGTGACAATTCATCACGATCTTGTATAACACGTAAAAAAAAAAAATGAAATATTTCTAAAAAAAAAAAAAAAAATTACATATACCTGTATATATTATAAAATATTACAATCACATAATCGATAGAGTAAAAAAAAAAAACATTATCAGAACATTGAAACATAATAATGATAAGTATCTAATGTATAGTATTTAGTATAAACAGTATTATCGGTGAGAATAATAATATATATATACAATTTTTTTTTTCAAAACGTGTCAAAATTGTAACTATATAATAAATAAACGTCAATTTATATAAATATGTATATAATACAGTGTATATTATATAACCCATAGTGAAGCATCATATAATTTTAAACAAAAGTTCATAGCATTAAAAGAGCAGGTGTAAATAATTGCTTATCGATTGTACCAGTTTTGTTTTTTTGTCTCGTAACATGTGTAATCTATATTATATAATATAATCAGTTGATAAAATATAGGTATACTTTAATGTAATTAACTGTTAAATTTATTGGGTATTATATTTATATCATTGCCTATAGAATTGCCTTTTCTCTCTCTCTCTCTCTCGCTCTCTCTCTCTCTCTCTCTCGCTCTCTCTCTCTCTCTCTCGCTCTCTCTCTCTCTCTCTCACTCTCTTATCGTTATATATTAATATTTATTTTTATCAATAATGTTATAAATTAATAATATTTTTAAATGTGATTTTATAATGATAAAAATATATTCTTTTTTTTTATTTTAATGTATTGTCTAGACTGTATAGAATTTTTATTTTTTTTAATGTGTTTTTTGTTTAATTTTAAAATCAATTAATAATTTGTTTCTCTATTTGTTGCAGGTAAGGCCAACAAAATTCTTATTACATCCTCTAATAATTCACTGTGAGCTGCGGGTAATGTACAATAATAACTACAACATCGATCCTCTCTCACATCAAAGTGAACGAAGTAAACTTGACAAATTTTACTCAAAATGTACGATCTACATTTTGGTGCTTTTATACGCGTTTAACCGTTTAACAGGAGACAGGAGAAGTAAGTGGGTGACCTTGGAATTTTTAAAGTTAAAATCGTTTATTTTGAGTAAAATTTGTAATAATTGTAGTTTGATCATTTTGACGGAGGGGATTGAAATAATAACATTATTCATAAAAATGGGAAGAAAAAAAAAAACGAAAAAAATTAAAGCAAATAATACTGTTTTATATTAGTTTTTTTTTTGAATGGATACATATAAATATTTATTACAGTAATTTTCTTCTTTTCCGATCTAAAGCAATATTTTTTTTAGTAATGAATGATATAATCACGTACGAACAGAAAGACTAAACTGTAGAGTTAATTACGTTGGCTTTATACGAAGTATTTTTAAACACTAAATCAAAAAATAATGACAATAAAAAAGAAGAAGAAGAAGTTATGCTTCGTTGCAATTTTCTTCTATTTTATAACATAGTAAAGCAGTGAATTTGTAGTAACAAAATGTTATATTGTAGACACCCCTATCTTGTATAATTTCCATAGATTTTGCATACCGAGCTGGTATGGCTGAGTGGTGAAGGCAGCTGACTCGCAACTCTGTACTCCTCACCGAGTACATAGGTTCGAGCCACTGCTGGGTGCGTACGTGAAGTGTGAGAGCACAACACGTTGCACGATGCATGTTTACATGCATTCCATGACGACGCACAGTATTCGGGAGGTGCATGATTGATGTGATTGCATCGACCAGCCTGCTTAGATGTTTCCACGGTTTCTCTAGACTGTCATGGCGAATGCTGGTTTGTGTACTTAGGCCGTGGCCGGCCCGTGTGTGCTTTTCCATTAATTGGAAAGTCCTTACCTGTCGATAAGACAATGTCTTGACTGGGACTGGGATTGGTGTATAGCACAATAACACAATATGGCAAGCAAAAAAAAAAAAAAAAAAAACTTTTTTTCCCCGTTAATAATTGGGTACTATCATAAATTTCAAGATAGCTGAAACATTTAAGCATGAAGCTTTGTATATAGAGAGAGGTAAATTACTGATTTTTTTTTTTTTTTTTTTTAATGATAAAGACGTAGTTGATTGCATTTTTGCAGTTACGTACGATGCGCGAGTGTCATCAAAATTGAGTAAAAGGTTCTTTCAAGGTTATAGAGTTGTAACTATGGGGTGGTGGCATCAAATATCAAATTGCGCACTAACACCATGCTTGAGTATATAAATACATTTCCCAGCAGAGGGCAAAATATTTTTTCAAGTGTTATAGGTAAATTGCTCTGTTTGTGTAATTTTATCCTCTTTTTTCTTGGGTTTAAGCAGTTTAATTTAACCAATGAAAAACAGCAATAGTTCATGAGTAAAACATTCTTTTTAATTTGAAAAAAAAAAAAAAAAAAAAAAAAAAAAAAAAAAAACATCATTTTATACATTTTTCCTGGTCAACGTTATTTACTATTTAAGTATGGCGTTGAAGCCCAGACTTAAATAAATTAGTGAAACTAGCCAGTAATATGTAGATTTTTAAGTTAACGGTTACGCATGCAAAAATCATACGTTCTTTACCTACACTTCAACCTTTGCTAAATATTTTATTTTAACTATTAGCTTGAGGCAGTTCAGCTCTGAATAGTTACCAAAGTTTTTATATTATATAATACAGTAGATTACGGAGCAAAAAGTACACCTATGTATGGAACATGTAGACGCAATAACCATTTTTATCTAAAAATCCCGCCTTTAATTATATATAATCTACCTTAAGAAAATTGTTAGTATAATCATCGTAAAAATCTAAATTCACAAAATATTTTATAATGAACTTCATATACGACTAAATTTTAGAACGTGTATTAAGGTTTTTCAAGTAAATGTTTTTTTTTTTTATACCTACATAGAATGATTTTTTAACTTTTAGTAAAATTTAACTTTAAAAATTGTATTTTGCGTTATCAATCAATATTGACTTTCATCTCTAAAACATCTCTCAAACCTCTCATGCAGGTTAAAAAAAAAGTAAGTTTATTTTTTTATGAAATATTTATTAGAGTATAAAATTCATTATTCATATTTGAAAAACTTATTTCATACAAACAGTAACATTTTGAGACGACATCATACATTTTTTTTTATATAAATGTAGATTTAATTTGACACCTTTGAGTTTACAAGAAAGCTTAAAGAAAAAGGTGTAAAAAAAAAAAAAAAAAAAAAAAAAAAACTTTTGTACCGTCTTGCATGTATAAAAAAACAGCAACTTGAGGGGAAAAAAACTTCTACTATATTTATATTTTAATCCATATAAAAATGTAAATACAAAAATAAAAATTATAATTTTAAATTTTTATAATTTTTTTTTATATAAAAATAATGTTTAATATTCAAAGATTATATTTTACAATATTATGAATTAATCAATATTAAAATATATTTAAATATTTTATCAGTATTATATAATATTATCAATAAATGGAAAATAAATGTTTTATTTAAAGGAGAAAATATAAAATTTAATGTTAATAGTATATTATATAACATAATATAACGACTTCAATTAAAAATAAAGTTTTTAATTTTGTTATTATTACTTACATTAAATCATTCTGTCTTTTTATACTTAAAATTGTTCATTTTAAAATTAAATTAAAATTTCATGAATACAATAAATTATTTAAACACATTACACATTAAAAAAGAATTACATTTTCAAGTACAATAGTCTAATAATAGCAATATTTATCTGTATGTCTTAAAAGTTACAGTTTAATGAAATTATAAAATATTATCTAAATTTTATAGTTAATGCTATTATAATGTCAGAAATAAGAATTGTAATTAAATAAATAAATTTTTTTCATACAGTGAAACTCCAAAGTGAATGGTATAGGGTTATATAGTCGTTACCGTGAAGTCACTTTCACGATAAGTTAACTATAATTTGACTTTGCACGATAACTGTAACAACTTTTTTTTAAGTTAACAAAGGATAACGGTTATAACTTTAACAACGAGAAAGACAGTAAAGTTACTGAATTTTTATGTTTTCGTTTTTTTTTTTTTTTTTTTTTTTTTTAATATTAAAATTATAACTTAAAATACTACAAAAAATTTAAGGTGATAATTTTATTTCATTATATTCTATAAGAGGACATTATAGTCTTGAATCGATTGATATGTGAATTTCTCATTTTTGAGTTTATAAAGTATTTTTTATTAATTTTTTTGACAATAAAAAAATGACGTGGCAGGGGTCATCAGGAAAATATGGACCACGGAAAACGTTGCCGCCAGTGTCGTTATTTTGCGGCTTTCAAAAATGAATTAAAAATATTTAATGAACTAAAAAATTATAAATTCGCATATCTCTATTCATGAAAATATCTCCTTTTAGAATATTAAATAAAATTACCCCCTAAATTTTTTTGAAGTCTTCCTCATGGCCATGCAATTTATTTTAAATACACTGAGAAATCCTTTAGGAAGTTAGCACAATGCAAATAATAATGACCAAAATAGTTGCTACAGGTGCATGCAGTACAGTACAATCGTGAGAAAAAAATCGAATCTTTTTATATAAAAATAAGAACTGCAAGATAAGCAGCAACCCACCATCGCCAAAACAAGGTGGGAGGTTTATTTTAACCGGAAGCACCCCCTGACTCTAATTAAGATTGTAGGAATAAACTTTAACAACGTATTAACTTCAATATTACTTTGATCAACTTTTTTGTGATTTGTGTCAAAGAGTGTCAAAAGAGGTGTTTTGTTTATCTGGTGAAAATTGTTAAAATATTTGAGAAAAAGGGGTGCATCCGGTTGTTAAAAAACAAAACACTGATCTTGTTTTGGCTATAGAGAGTAAACGCTCTTTGAAAGTCAGTATTATATAACAAGCATAAGTTATAACAAATCAATTAAAGCTATATATGTGAACATTCTTTCATTGCATGATTAATTGTGGTCAAATTAGTTAATTAATATAACAATAGTGAAACTCTCTAAAATATTTCATTCTTCGTACGTTATTGAAAACCGCAAACGAATATACAATTTGAATTTCTATTATTTAATAAATAATTAAATATTTTAACGTTAAAATAAGGTAAAAACATTTAATATTTTAAAATATTACGTAATACACATTTCATACAAAAAAAAATTAAAACACGCAAGCTCTTAAAAAAACCATGCAAATTACGTTCTATGCTCTCGTTTTATATTTTTTTATTTTTTATTTTTACCAACGTAACCCATTGTTTATAAATACATATTATATATATTATGCATAAAATTTTTTTGAATAAATTAAAGTCAGCTAAATAAATGTTTATTTTAAATATCAGCAATTATTCTTCATAAAAAAAGTATATTTGAATATTATTTTATATTGTTGTATTTAGAAATTATACTAACATTTATAATAAAATATTATTTAAAAAATGAGAAACTTACTGTACGGAAAATAGAATTTAAATTATACCAAAAGCATGAAAATATCGTTAAGTAAATCATAAAGTTTAAAATTAACTTATAGCAAGAAAATTAAAGGAAAAAAAAATATTTCTTTTTGCTTTATAGAACTTTATTATATGTACGTTAAATGTTAAAATATTAATTTTACATTTTAATTAGATTTTTAATATTTTATTATCTAATTATTGTTACGCTTAAAGGTATAATATATTATATAATAAGAAATGTATGCTATGTATAGAAGATTCTTTTTTTTTTTTTAATTTTAATATGAATATAATTTCTTATTATCGTTTGATGTTTTAAAATATTCATTTTCAGTTGTCTTACCATCAGGACGAAGCTTCTTACACGATTTATTTTTATCAACGTAAAAATGGAATTTTTACAAATTATGTTGAGCCCACAGTATAACTGTGATATTTTATGATAGTTCAATTCTTCTTACCTATAATCGATTATTTAACCATTTGAAATGGGCGATATGTGTGGTAGATAATACAAACTAAAGTTCTCCCGACTATAGACAACTTGCATGTCATTTTTTTATGGTCTTAAAAATTCTTAAGGAAAAATAAATAATATTGGTGCATAAATATAAAACTTCTTAAAATAAATGCTCCTTCATATTATTTTTGAAATTCAAATTTTATTTGAAGTTAAGACGGTGGCCATTACGCCGAAAGAAAGTTCGCGGTTCTTTTGTTTTTTGTTCGAACGAGTTCGCAGCCACTCAACCATTTTTTCAGCGGCTGAATTTTTTTTTTTAAAAAAATTGTATTTTCTCTAACAGCTTCCAAAAATGCACTCATTGATTTAGGCTACCGCTTTGTCGCCTTACTTGAACAGTATACGATAACATTGACCAGTGCAGGAAAAATGTAATTTCTTGCAAATTAAAAAATAACCAACATGAACTATTGTGGGTTTTTCATAGGTGAGCTGTTTACACTTGAGAAAAATAATAAAATACCAAAACAACAATTCACCTATAAAAATGGCCAAAACTGACGTTTTCCTTTTGCAAGGCAAATTATTTATTTGCTCCATCATGGCGTGAGTGCGCAATTTCATGTAACCTTCCTATAGTTAACTCTTTCAGATTCTTTGTTCCATGCGAGAACTAATACAATAAACAAGTGCAGTTTATGCAGACAAAAATATTAAAATACTGTCACGACAATTAAGATTTTTTTTCTTGTAGTTTACCTTAAAGTAAGAGAAATAATTAAATACATAATAAATTAATAAATAAAAATAATAAAAATGTTTGTTAAAGGAGGAGACCAGAAGAAAGCATAAGCATTTATATCACAAAACACTTGATGGCATTTACATAAATAACTGTAGTTTGTCTCAAAATCTCCGTAGCAGTGGGCAGAAAATTTCAATTTATGCAACCCGCACAACATTTTTTTTTTTACTAATTTTTGCATGTTTCTGACGTCAGAAACATAAATAGTCACGTAAATTGCATACTTTTTACAATATTTTCACGCACTCTCGCGGGGCTACATTAACATTCTGGTAAAAACTGTCATCAGTTATGAAGATCCTATTTCATGTTTAGTCATTAAAAAGCACATGTTGTTTTATGTGGTCTATGGCTTTAAGCATTTTTATTAAAACGTTAAGAAATTGTACCAAATAGATGTAAAATTATACAAGTATTTTAAAGTTAACATGAGCAAGAAACTAAATTTTCTAATATTTTGCTGAAAGAAAAATAATCTCCCGTGGTACAAAGATAGTCAAGTTTTATTTATTTACGTATGTATAATAACTTTTAATAAAATATTCCTATGCTATAGGCATTTTACACTATTTCCTTGTTTACGATAAATATTTAAATTAATAACACATTGTATTATTTTGACTTTAAGTATATTACAAGGAAAACATTTATTGTGCAGTATATTATATAAAAAAAGCAAAAATATAAATAAATAATAATAAAATGTGAAAAATCTGGAGGAAAAAAATGAAAACTTTTCAACATTATTATTATCCAAGATTAACGATGTACAAAAACGAGAACATAAATAATGTAAGCCAAAAGAAAAAAAAGAGAACAAAAAATAAATAAGTAAAGCAGAATAAAATAGAAATTCTTATAATAAAAAATATAATATTAAACTACATATAAAGATTATTTAATGACTTAAAACATAATTTGCAAGTATGAAATATAAGTTAAAATTTATTTTGTTATAAGTGTAGATTTTCATCTCTCTCTCTCTCTCTCTCTCTCTCTCTCTCTCTCTCTCTCTCTCTCTCTCTCTCTCTCTCTCTCTCTCTCTCTCTCTCTCTCTCTCTCTCTCTCTCTCTCTCTCTCTTTCACACACTTAGTCTCAAGTAGATTAAAAGTATTACATCTTTAATGTGGCTCAAGAGACCTTACTGCTTAAATTGCCTTCTCTAAACAGATGCTACATAACTGCAAAATTACTTATTTTTTTGTTCTTATATTTTTACTACAACTTTTAATTTAAATAAGTATGAAAAAAAGATTAGTACTTAATTATAGTAATCTGAACAATTTATATTATAATAAATATAAATTATTTTATGTATTATAGTAATTTACACTGTTTTATTTTAGAAATAATATTTTATATACAGTTAATTTGTAAGGATGAAAATGAGAAATGCGGTACTGTAGTGATTTTACTTAAAATTGTAATTTTTTTTTTTGAACAAGTTATGAAACTTTGTAAGCTGCGACACTAAGAATAGTTATTTTGTTATTTAAAGCCGTTGTCAACTTACTTTTTTATTATTTAGAATACTAGACTGATAATTACCATACCTTAATATCCATGAATTAGACACCATCACGTTGATAGTGTATTTATTTTTTTGTTTATTTTCCTTTTTGCGGTTATATCACGTATCTGACGTCACAATGTACCACCGCCAATCACAGCCACTGTTCTGGTCATGTGATAAATTTAAGCACCTCCCTCAAGTTCTTTACCCCTATCACGGCCCCATCGGTACATTGTGACGTCAGATACGTGATATAACCGCAAAAAGGAAAATAAACGAAAATAAATACAAAATCAACGTGATGGTGTCTCATTCATGAATAATAATGTATGGTAATTATCAGTCTAGTATTCTAAATGATAAAAAAGTAAGTTGACAAGGACTTTAAGTAATATTTTGATACACAAGCCTTCCAATATTTGATAATCATTAAAATATTATTATTATTCAGAATACTAATAAGAGAATTTTATACTATTTACATTATAGTGTAGTATAAAATCATTTTATTTATTTCTCATCATTATGGTCCTCAGTAAATAATATGATATATTTTTGTTCATTATTTCAACCAAATATTATTTATATTTTCTGTTAATACTATTATAACTTCATCCTTGCATATAATCAAAGTAAACCATACTTGGATTAACTTTTAGAACTCTGGGGTGTTAGAAAAGGGATATAAGATTCAGCGTACATGATATATATATATATATATATATATATATATATATATATATATATATATATATATATATATATATATATTATAGTTATGGAAACTTACAGTGCCAATTAAATTATTCCACTACTTTATACTGCATAGACAATCCTATGCTAATATTTACTTTGTAAACAACTTGAAAAATTTACCCTATGTCAATTTGTAAAGAAAGATGTTAAAAAGTACAAATCTGCTTTCAAAAAACTACAATTTTAGCTTTCAAAATAGTATAATTTAACATGCTTGAACACAAAATAAAAACGCTTAATTATTCTTGTATCTTACCTATCACTCTAAAATATAAGCGTTGAAAAGCTTGTACACAGTTTTGCAATGCTTTAAGTATTGTGGAATAATCGGTTATGACGTCACTAAACGTTGACAATCTAACGATAAAAACGTAAATGACGTCACAGGTGTAAGAATCACAATGGTATAAATGTTAAACTTGGCCGTTACAAATCTACGATTTTTCTATTCATGTACTAACGCTTGTGACGTCACTAACTTTATTATCGTTAAAATTCCAACGCTTAGTGACGTAATAACAGTTAATTCCACAATATACCTAAAGCATTGCAAAACTGTGTAAAACTGTGCTGATTTTTTTAGTGTATTAATAAATATTATAAAAAAATAAACAATTCACCTAAACTAACACAATATACTTAAACATACACAGCACATATTACCAATTATTGATAAAATTCTATATGTAAAAATTATTGTATTACAACAATATGCAGAAAATGATTATACGTGGACAAAAATAAAATATTTGATACTTGTGCCAAACTCATTTTAAGCATTATGATTAATGCTATACTGCAATATAAATATTAAAATATATATATATATAAATAAAAATCTTGTGCAGCGTATTTATTTATGCAGTTACGAACATTTGTGTTATAGAATCAATTCATTTTTTTTTTTAATAAAATTTTAAAGTTATGATATTCAAAAGAAATTCATGGTATTTATATTATAAAAGTCAAGTATTTTACATAAATGAATTATATACGCTAAATACACCAAGCAGAAATTGAATAAAATGTTAAAAAAAATGTAAAAAGTAAAAAATACAAGAGGTTATTCACTCCAAATATTCCAACAGGAAATAACGTAAATATAAAAAATTTCATTAATTTATTGTAAAACATATTTAAATCTACCTTACGATAATTGATAAACTTTAAATTAAACGTAACATAGACTTTATTATTAACATTAAATCAAACATTAATTAAGTTCATTTTAAACGAGAGTATATAAAATACTTGCATGAGGTACTTAGAGTATATTTAATGTTAATTATCTTTATAATTATAATGAACTATTTATTTATTGAAACGTAAGACATCCTTTGACTTTGAAATACAAGAGACGTCGACAAGAGACGATATAATATAAGAGAGAGGGAGAGAGAGAGAGAGAGAGAGAGACGTTACGTTTCCTCCTCTACTGTGTTAAAATCAACCCTAAGGGTGAAAATCGCATTGAATAGAAAATTATTATCACAGGCACTCGACTATGAAAACAGAGTAATGTAGTTTTCTAACCGTTAATGTCACGATTAAAAAAAATACATTACGTAAAATAAAAAGGGGATTAAATTATAAAGCATTAAAAAATATATTTGCCAAAACTGGAAGTGCTCTTTTATAGTATATTATTAATTAATTACATTAGTCTAATAACCGATTTTGAAAACCTTTATTATGAAAAAGAAAAAAAAAATCTTCAGTTGAATTTTTGATATTCACTGCTTCGTAATTACAATATTTCTGATGAATGTGACATTGAAATAAGCACATAACTAAAAACAATGAAGGAATTGAATTGAATTTTGGAACCGTTATTGATAAAAAAAAAAATCACATATTTTCTCCTCATATTGCTGTACTTCACACTTTTAAAGATGTAGATAACGAGGAAAACTAAATACAATTAGAGGGTAATTTTATTGCATATTCTAAAGAGGACACTGTCCTGAATCGATATAGATATGCAAATTTGTAATCTATAAGTTCATTAAGTATTTTTAATAAAATTTTGAAAGTCACGAAATAACGTCACAGGCGTCAACTTCTTCCTATGACTTCATGCCCGTGACATCATTTTTTGATTCTAAAAAATGAATTAAAAACACTTAAAGAACTCAAAAATTTAAAATTTGCATATCAATCGATTCAAGATAATGTTCTCTTTTAGAATAATATGAAATAAAATTACCCCGTATTTTATTTAGTCTTCCTCATTTGTTTATTTCTCACAGTGGATTCAATACATATTGATTATATTGGCTTCTTATTATCTAGGAATTTTTAATAAATCCATTTTATGTTTCACTATGTTCCCTAGAATTAAATAATACAGCAGTAAAATATTATGTTGATTTATTATTTATTTACTATCATAATAATATGTAAGTATATTTATTAGACTTGTTCTGTTCATACTTAACTAAATAAACTATTAAATGTGTAGCTCATTGATTTACTATACTATTGTTGTAAAATATAATACATAGCAGTGGGAAATGTTAAGTAGCGATACAATTGCCGAGACGACAGTCTTGTTAGTATCTAAAATACTTACGAGAAACTTGAGTTTGCATACTCCTTTACTCCGATAGATCCGCGAACTTTGTAAATGTGTACGCGTGTTAATTGAAGCAAATTCACCGAGGAATTGAGAAAAGAGAAAGAGAGAGAGAGAGAGAGAGAGAGAGAGAGAGAGAGAGAGAGAGAGAGAGAGAGAGAGAGAGAGAGAGAGAGAGAGAGAGAGAGAGAGAGAGAGAGAGAGAGAATGTGATGCTGCGGTTTCATCGAATAATTTTTTAACCTTTTATTTTCCCCTCATCCTTCCTCATTTTTTTTTTCAACCCAAGAGATTTTTTATTCTATTGAAAAAATAAATAAATAATCACACTCATAAATACGGTCTTTTGATATAATATAACGTAATTAATAATAATTTTACAGTCAACCAACCGTTCAACTTTTGTATAATAAACTTTTCCTGAGAGAGAGAGAGAGAGAGAGAGAGAGAGAGAGAGAGAGAGAGAGAGAGAGAGAGAGAGAGAGAGAGAGAGAGAGACATACATAATAATGTTCATAATATACTATATTTAGCGCTCCCAGGTATTTTAAAGAAAATTATTATATTATATGACTCTAATTACAAAACTTTTTAAAACCAAACTTTATATCATATTTTCTATTCATATTAATAAAATAAAAAAAATTATATATATTTACGTACTTTTTATTTAACCTTAATTAATGCTTTTTACTGCATTAATATATTTTAACTTCTGAAATATAAATAAAACTTTTATCAAACTTTCTTTTTAGCATAGTAGTTTAGTTCAACTATATTATAGCTTTTTTTAAGAGCTCTTTTACTTTGAAATAGTTAACTATAGCAATATTAATAATAATTTATTTATAAATTACATTAATTTAATCAAAAAGTACTTAAGTAATGGATTTGATACTAACATTGCATAATTTATGAAATTTGATATGAATATGCTGCTTAATTATTTGTATTGGTAATTTTTATATCATGATGTTTGGTTGAATATATTAATTCATTTGACATTTACAATGTTTGAAGGTGGATTTGTAACATGAAAACATAACATGAGTGTGCTATCATTGTAAATATAATCTGTCAAATAATAATTAAAGTAAAATAAGATTAAACTTTCAGTTTTAAAAGCTTAGGCAAGATAGAAAATAATTTGTCTAATGAATGCTTATATTTTAACATGCCTGAAAATCAACATTGTTTTGGCCAGACTTGTTGATTTCTAGTTTATTTTTAATAATTTGTATATAAGTGGCCGTTATGGAGTCACCTGTATATGACGTCACAGCCTCCCGGACCTCTGATTGGCTAGCACAAATTGCCACGATTTTTTTTTTGAAAACCTTTCCAAGTAATTTGTGTGCCAACCAATCAGATGCCTGTGGAGCTGTGACGTCATATACAGACGACTACATAACAGTTATTTACAAATCATTAAAAATAAATTAGAAATCAACGAGTTTGGCCAAATCAATGTGGATTTTTAGGTATGTTAAGATATAATCTACCATAAGACAAGTTATTTTGTATGTTGTCTATGCCTTTAACAATGTAACATGAGCGTGGCTGGATTTTTGTCCCCCTATCAGCATATCATTTAATTATGGGCGAACATTATCTCTTTAGTAACGCCTATTTTTATTGCTGAAGAGCATGAGAGGGGGGGGGGGGTCACTTTTATTAAAATGAATTAAAACAGATTTTATTTGGTTTGCTACTTGAATTCAATATGATTCTAAACAATAATAGATTTGTTCTTTCATACAAACACGGTAAAAAAGATATTATGCAATTTATTTTTGGTATTATGTCTTTATAGCTTCAATTAATCCAAGTTTTGTTTTAAAACTGCATAAGTAATTGATATGTAGTACAACATAATATACTGCATGCGTTAAATAGTTATTATTCAATATTTTTTCATCGCACAAATTTTGCTGAAATTGAGCTAATATAAGAATAACTTTTTTTTCTTTTTGGTCTGTGTATAGACCCCTTTCACATACTTGCGCTTTGTCGCCATGTTTGTGGTGCCTAATGTATTGTCCAGCATAGGGGAAACATCATTTCTACTAATTTTTCACTTAATAAGAGTTTATTTTAACTGGACGAATTTTTCTCATGTTCTTCGAGCTTATTAGGAGCTAGAAATAAGTCTTTGGTTGAGGTTTGAAGCTTCTCTTGCTATTAAAAAAAATAAAAATGTCGTTTTTCCTATGCTGGCCTATGTATTCATAACCAGCAAAATGGCGGCTCTTAAATATGAGTGCAACCAGTCTATAGATTATTGCTTAGTATTTAGAAGTTATTTCTATCAATTGCTAAAATTTCAGACTATTTTATAATATTTTTACAATTGTGGTTGAAATAAAGTAATTTAATATTCATTATTATATAATTATTTCTCTAAATATTACGTGAAATGTAATTTTAAATTTATAAAAATATGAACGATAAAATAAGTTTACAGTGTAAGTATTTAAATTAAGCTATAAAATGAAATCATAGACTGGATCGTCAGTAATTTCTCGATAACACAAATAGATAAAATAAAATTGGAATAATAGATTTGAGAAGAAACTAAACATGCAAAAAGTTGATTGCTCTATATGATAACATTTTATTTCCATTTTGTTTTTTGAAACTTGCTGTAG
>OX439134.1:27678172-27680672 GCA_949318235.1 Ecdyonurus torrentis | reverse complement strand
TCGAATGCGCGCCATAATTCCGACTGGGTGAAGTTGTCAGAACTACACGTAACATTACTTCAAATTACGGCTTCTAGTTCTGTCACCTTCACCCAGTCGGAATTATGGCGCGCATTCGATCTGACATTCCCGCTATAGGAGATGGACTACTGTACCATCTACTGTGTACGATACGTTAATGAGTTAGCTAAAAAAAATTGATGAAAAATGCAATTAATTAAAACATAATAAACTATGTTAAAATATGTACATAATTTTACTCTAATTATTTTTTTAATATAATATTTATTATGTTTTTTAAATTAGATATTTAATTATTTAAAATAATATTTTAAAAATTTCATGTACAGTACATTAAAGAAAGAAAGTTTTACAATATTGTAAATTTAGCCACAAAATTATTACCTCTTGTATTTTTTTTAATTACAATTATTACTGATAAGCATGAAACAGGAAATATAATTGTTTGGTTTTTAAATCATTCATTATTTTTTTTAAATCATATCTAATTTTACAGTAACTAAAACAATGATGTACATTATTTATATTATTTTATTATAAAATTAAATCTATAATTCTCGGGACGAATAAATTACGTTATTTCTACTCCATTTATGTAATTATAGCATAGATTATGCTAAATAAGAACAAAATAAATAATTATACTGTCAAATATAATATTAATTTAAGCTATGTTACATAATTTATATAAAATATAGCATACATTATGAAGTATCGAACAATTTGTGCTGAAATAGGGCTATAGCATAATTATAGTGTAATTATAATTATGACCGACTTAGACCGGAAATCGTTAAAAGAAGAACTATATTTTCACTATAATTTGTTATACATTATTTATTTCCAACAAAACAAACACTATAATTTTCAAATAAAATTGAGTAAATTAAAAAAAAAAAAAAAAAAAAAAATCCGAAAAAAGTGTTAATAAAATTTTTAAATTAAAAATAGTTTCTTATGTGCCGCTAAAATTTGAATTTCTACATTTATCTACACATTTATTTTCTACACACTATCTTTAAAGTGGGATAAAATAAATATTTGATCGTATTTTCACAAGTTTGACGTAACTAAACTTAAGTACCATTTTTTCTTTATTTTGTGTTTTTATTATAATTCGTGACCGTCTAAAGATATCAGTCGGTTACCTACCCCCCTTAAGACGTATTTACAAACGACCGTGATAATATTTTACTATTCAAAAAACTTGCGCCAAATTTGTAACGTTATTTTCATGAGAATCACGTACAATACATTTAAATGGTAAACTATATTATCACTTTCACGTGTACGTACGTACGTACTGTACGTATGTAAATGTGTAATATTTGATATTCTTGTTGTCTCTCTATATGGTTCTACAATAGGGCTCATATAACCTGATTGCACCTTGTATAGCCATATTATTAACCTTATTATTAAGTTTCAGTTTATTTGATTAAACTATCGTTTGATACATACACGGAAATATGAAAATACGTGATTTATGCGCCACATTTGTAGCATAATTGTTGCTAAGTTGGAACAGCATAAATAATTATGTTATGAAAGATTATATTTATGTTGTGCATCATATATATTACACAATGTATCTTAAATTACGCTGTATAGTGAATAAATGTTACTAAAAATTCATGTTCTAGGATATTTATTAAAGGCATAGAACACCTTGAACAAAAAACTTGTCTAATATCCTAATTACGCTAATTATGCTAGCTCATTTTTAGCTGAATTTGTTTAATACAGCATAATTTATGCTATGCTGCATAATAACTATGTTAAATGTAGTATAAAATATTATTTTTCATAGCATAATTATTTATGTTATTTTAATTTAGCATCATTTATGCAATAATACCATAAATGCAGCATAAATTACATAATTTATTTTATTTTTTGCTTGTCATATTGTGTTATCGTGCTATACACCAATCCCAGTCCCAGTCGAGACATTGTCTTATCGACAGATAAGGCCTTTCCAATTAATGGAAAAGCATATAATATAGTATATTTTCGTGTATACAGTTTAATTATTTATGATGTTCCAATTTTGCAAACATTATGCTATAATGACATAAATTTATCATAATTTACGTAATTTATTCTTTTCGTATGTATTAGAATTAAATTCAAAAAAATTATAATCATATTATTGGTTTGACTTCAGAAATATACAATGTTACGTACTGTGTTCTTTGTGGGATGTTTTGCAAAATGTTTGAGTACGTGTTACCTCGAGAGTCGAGAGTTATATTATACTCTGAATTCCTTTATCCGCATGTTGGGTGAATAAGTGCATGGAATCCTGGGGTATTGATGTCTAGCTAGCAAATCTGGTAGAAAGGTTTCAACTTGCTAACCTCTCAACATTTTTAAACTTTTTTCTTTTTAATAGAAGACGTTGCAAAAGTAGGTTTAATAACAAAATAAACAAACTGACAGCTCAACAATACTAATAAAGTGCTAGCACATGACTGTG
>OX439134.1:27605672-27673172 GCA_949318235.1 Ecdyonurus torrentis | reverse complement strand
AAAAAATTAAAAAATATATATTTGTTCTATGCGGAGTTATGTAATTCATTGCTCCAGTATGGCGTCGAAGCGCATTTCTGCCACTTTTTCATACACACACTATATAAATGACATGCATATAGGGGTCAGCATATGAATTCTAAAGATATGAGCCTATACGCAATACAATCTCTAATTTTAATTGTTCAATAATCATCAATTTCTAACATATTAATAATTCTAATATTTAAAATAAGTAGAAGATTAAATGCTATAATTATCAAGGTTTGAATTATGATAAGAACTTTCTTCATCATAAAGTTTGTATTTAGCGGTTGCAAAATGTGAACACCCACGTAATTAGCTCTCTGACGTAATATAATTTTAATTGTCAGTGTATGAGTATATATATTATGTTGATCTGTGATTAGTTATAGGATGTATTCATTCATGTTAAAGTTGACACCATGTTGGATCACTCAAAAACACTGACTGCATAGTAAGATGGCTCATTTTACCAGTTTAAAAAAACAACAACAATATTTAATAGGTTGATAAGTTAATAGGTTGAGTAAGTATCTCATATTATGTAAGAAAAATAACAATAACAATAAATTAACTGATTTCCCAAAGAAAATAGACAAAAACTAAGTTTGTCCTATGCTGAACAATGTTAATCATTACTCCAGTATGGCCTCCAAGCATAAACGTCCCCCCCCCCCCCCCCGAATTTTTAATTGAAAATTTGAGTGTCATCTGTGCTAAGTTTTTTTCGGCACAAAGCAGCACAAACGTAGCACAAACGATTGACGTGATTTTTTTTTTGCAATTTTAATGGAGGGGGGGTGGCGTCAAGTTAGCCCCCCCCCCCCCAAATTAAGATTCTAATGAACTTCCGCTAATTAGTAGCACAAACGAAACTTTTTACGGAACAAACCAGCACAAATGATACACAAATTTTTAATTAAAAAATTCGGGGGTTGGGGGGGGGGGGGGGGGCTAACTTGACGTTCATCCTTCAAGCGCATTAAATATGACGTCATGCGCATACACCCACCTGCTATTATCGATAGTCATTTTACTTATTTTTAATTATTTTTTTAAATATCACCTAGGGGTCACTGGTTAATGTTTACCTGTTTTTGGGTTAAAATACTCTTTTGTTTGATGCTTTTAGTATTTTATTTGTAAAATATAATAAATGAACATTAAAAACAAAAGTTTATTTAAAAAAATACAAATGTTATTTGAATTTCTATAAAGAATCAAGTTTTTAATTACTTTTTACTATATGTACAATAAAAAAAAGTATATTTATGTGTTACAGAGTATTTTAATTAAAAGTATCACAGAAGTTTTATTAAAAACACACGTTAACGTTTTTCATGCTGTTTTTAACTTTCAAGTACAACTTCAATTATAATTGACTAGCAAGTTTTATTACTGAAGTATAACAACAATCATATAATAAACACTTTTTAAACCAACAGGTTAAAATAAAAATTATATTAAAGACTTTCTATACAGTTAAACTATTTTCATGCATATAAATGATGAAATTGTTAAAATGATTTTTCCCACCAAATTTATATTAGAAAATCAGGTTGAAAGGGTCAAATTAAGCTAATATTGTCAATAAATCGTGCTATATGTAAATAGGATGTTTGCGTATGACGTCATAATAAATGGGCTTCGATGCCATATTTGAGCAACGAATAACATTTCTTAGCATAGGACATACGTGGGATTTCGCTATTACCTTCGGAAAATAAGTAATTTCTTTGTCATTATTGTTTTTCTCGCATACTTGATAATAAAGTTTATCTTTATATATTAACAAAACTATTACAAGTAATTATTTATATTAATAAGTATTTATCAAAAGGACACCCCAATAAATCAAATTTTAAATTAGCCACTTTATAATTATTTTCTTTTAAAAAACTTTTCTATTTCCTTTTCTGATTTCCAAATTTAATTTACTTTAAATTTTACAAATAAAATATTTATCAAAATTTGAAGTAGTATTTCAAAAACTTCATATTTTAAAAGAAAAAAAAAGTATAATAAAAATGTTACATACATAAAAAAAGCACGATTTAAAATAAAAGTTATATACGTAAATTCTCTCTCTCTCTCTCTCTCTCTCTCTCTCTCTCTCTCTCTCTCTCTCTCTCTCTCTCTCTCTCCTCTCCCTCTTTGTGAGTATGTTTATCTTTTTTGTTGCACAATAAAGTTTACTCTGTTGTGTTTATGTTTAAATTTCTACCTTTAAAAATACAAAGTGCTGACTAGAAGTTTTCAAAGAAATCAATATGTAATTTAGCGAAGCTAAAATATATTATATACTATATATATATATATATATATATATATATATATATATATATATATATATATAATATATATATATAAAATGAACGCTTTTGCACAATTCATGTAAAACGATTCTATATTTGTACCAAAAAAATACTTTGAAAAGAATAAAATTATGTCCAACATACACGAATAATTTTTATTCTACAATTTTTATAGACTTTATTTATTATTATTTTGCCAGTATATTTTATCACTTGTTAGAGAGACACACTTTCATTACACTGTAAGAGAAGATCATGTAATTTTATTAGCATACTCTTTTTATATCTAAAATACGTGCATATTATAATATATATATGTACCAAATTATGTTTGTATCAGTATGGCACTTATTTCAAGTTTTTCAGTACCGAAGCATTCATTCCCTCCCTCCCCCTAAAAAATCAGAAAATTTCGATTTATGCAACCCGCAAAACAAATTTTTTTTTTACTAATTTTTGCATGTTTCTGACGTCAGAAACATGAATAGTCACGTAAATTGCACACTTTAAAGTATTTTCATGCTCTCTCGTGGGGCTACATTAACATTATGGTAAAAATTGTCATCAGTTTTGAAGATCCCATTTCTTGTTTATTCATTAAAAAACACATGTTGTTTCATGTGGTCTATGGCTTTAATATTTTTTTTTTGTATACACACGTATAATCATGAAACGAAAAAAAGAGAACGTAATTTTTATTAAAATTTAAAACAAAGACATAACATTGATTAGTTTAATTGAATCTTTACATGTTATTAATTAACTGTCAAAGCGTAATTAATTTGTCAAGTTAGTTAACTGTCGGTATACATAAGTAAGCAGCATTATTTTTTGAATACCCATAGAGAATAAAATATATAAATAGTATAGAAAAAAAATTATCAATTCAGTAAATAAAAAACTAAACACGCGATTTCATTATATATAAAAATAAAAACACTTTAATTTCAAGGTAGTTATATTGTATGTATGTATATTTTTAAATATCTCAAATTATCGCTTATATTGGAATAAAAAATATATATGTTATATGTGTGTATATATATAAAGTCAAAAGAAACCTGTAATGTTTATTATGAAAAGAGAAAAATGATAAAACACAAATTTCTATAATTTTCTAAAAGTTAAAAAATATGATTATAGATAAACTTTTTTTTTTTTTTTTTTTTTTTTTTTTTACATTTTATTTTTCCAAGTATTATTTTTCTTACCCTCCTTTAAAGGAATTTTTCTTATAATATACAAACCCCTTTATTTTTTTTATAACATAAATATAAACCTAAAATTATGAATGTTTTTAAATAATAATTATAATAATTGGAAGATAGAAAAACAAAGTTTTGAAAAATGAAATTTTCATAATATGTAATTTTTATTTATATATATAATTATGTGATAACACTTAAAATATAAAGCGCAGTTTGCAATATACAGTATATTGTGTATGGGACATTGATTTCGTCTGTATTATCACCTCTCTCTCTCTCTCTCTCTCTCTCTCTCATGCTCTCTCACCACGCCTAAACGCACTGGTCACGCAACCCTATACGCATAGTTACACGTTACCCAGACGTGATATAGCTCTTTCATATACGTATATTATATAAAATTCCCTTGAGGTTCTTATCAAATAGGTTATATATACAGTATATATCGATACATTAAAATATCGATATATAGTACTTAATAAAAATCGTCTGTTACATTGTAAGGTTTTGTAGAATTTTGTTTTTCCTACTTTAATAATAAAGATATTTTTTATTTTAAACAATTAGGCAAATGTAATAAATTTCCATAGTTGGGAAGCTCTTTACCAAAATATAGCTCTCATTAATGGTCCTTTACTAAAGAGGCTTGTTCGTGAATCTTGTTTTAAATACGAAACCCTTTTGAATTACGATATAGTAGATAATTTTTTGCGTGTTTTCGGTCTGAATTTACGAACACAACTAATATTTATAGTTTGTCTACCATACTAGTTCATGTATTGTAGAAGAAAAATAAAAATATTGGAATAATTTTATTATTGAAAAAAAAAAAAAAAAAAAAAAAAAAGTATACCATACAGTCCTTGGCTGAATATAAGTTTCGGGTATAAAATACTTGTTTTGTATGAATTCAAAATTTTATATATGAATTCCCTTTGATATTGCAGTTGGTTAAAAAATGTTAAATTACCAATCAATTATTCTATCACCAAATACCAGACATGGGCATGAGCGTCTTGTTTGAGCGACGCTCACGTGAGCGCGCTCAAAAATTGAGAGCGGAGCGGGAGCGTCGCTCATTTATTAGGGTCGCGAGCGTGAGCGCGAGCGCGATTAAAATGTTGTGAAAAGAGCGACTTGATCGTGCCTTATTTTTTGCTTTGAGGAATACAAAATGAGAAACCTAAAATATAGTAATTTATGTGGTTCGATTTATGAAATGTCTAATTTTTGCAAATTAATCAATTAATATACCTTCTACCACAGTTAAAATTGCGGTATAAGCTATTTCCTAATCACTAGAACGGTCCAGCTAAGAGTCACACCCACATTTTTAAGACTTAAAGGAGTGACATAAGAGCGCGCTCATAAAATTCAAGAGCGTGAGCGTGAGCACGCTCATAAGTTAAATTGTGAGCGCATAGCGTGAGCGCGATCAGTTACGTGATCGCGAGCGCGGAGCGCGAGCGTGCTCATGTTTAAAGAGCGCTGGCCATGTCTGCCAAATACTAAAGAATAATGTTTTATATTCCATAATAAAAGTATTGACAACTTTTCAGATAAATTGAAGTGTATCAAATCTTAAGTAAATTTAAGGCCATAATAATTCCATTTCGTAAACTCACTAACTTTAGCAGTATATATATATATATATATATATATATATATATAAACTTCCTAAATTTTTCAGTATAATAAAGAGCCAATATAACATTAAATTATGAAAAAAAATTGGCAATGCTTTGAAGTCGTTACAAGATTTTTTTTTTTTTTTTTTGGCACAGAAATTATAATTTATGATAATGTTTATTATTTCAAATTTTACATTTAAATTTAATTATTGAATTATTCTATATAATAATTATATATAGTTAATAATATATATATTATCTTTATCACAATACCCTATATAGCTGATAGGCATATACATTGCCTAATAATAATTTAAAATGATTTTAAATGGTTAAATTTCTTGCTATATACTTATTATGTGATATGAATAACAAAATGTACAGATTGCTGTAACTTAAAATAATATATAATAATATTCTACAAGACTTTTATTATTATGAACCTTTTTTACTGACCTTTATTTAAAACAACTATTATCCTTGTCATAAATATTATTACAATTTTTAAGTTAAATTTTTAAGTGTATATTTTTTATTTATGTTTTCTTTATTATAAATTTTAATAAGCTTTTAGAATTAGAATAAAAGAGAATTACATTTTCGTTAATACGTTATTCACAGAGAGAGAGAGAGAGAGAGAGAGAGAGAGAGAGGATGTTACTATAAAGATACAGTTTCACAGTGACGAGGCATATAAAATATATTATTTAGAAATGAAGTTTTGCTTGAATCTCGCACTTTCATATTTTATTTTTAATTAAGACACTTGTTTATTATTAATATTTATTTAAATAAAAATTATGTATAAATCTAAATCATGATGACTATTGTAGGTTTACGTATTTATATAAGTATCGCAGTATTTATCGTTGTACAGTATTCATCATTTACAAATCAAATGTAATTGCAAAAAGAAAAAAATATATATACGTACATGAATTCATATATTTCTCTCTCTCTCTCTCTCTCTCTCTCTCTCTCTCTCTCTCTCTCTCTCTCTCTCTCTCTTCAAAGGCTAGAAAATAAAAGCAAAGTTTTACTAATTGAAATTTCTTAAAAATCCCATGTATTTTATTTGAGAGCCAGTATATTCATTTATCTGATATAGAAAGTGATGTATTGTTATATATCGAGAGAGAGAGAGAGAGAGAGAGAGAGAGAGAGAGAGAGAGAGAGAGAGAGAGAGAGAGAGAGAGAGAGAGAGAGAGAGAGAGAGAGAGAGAATAAATATCATAAAAAACGATCGAACGATTTTTATTATAAAAATAATTAAATTAAAAAACATTAGCCTAATTTCACTTTTTTTTTTACATCTCCCATCTCTCTTGTACATAAAACAATGTTGCGAGTACGTTTTTATAATTCAATTATAACGTAATGTTTTATCATATATATATATATAATTACAACGTTAAATATTCAAGCCACGTGATATAACAAACATGTTTTTAATTGCAAAATTCATTTAGGGTTATCAAGTTTGTCCCTTGCATCGTAATTTTAAAGCTTTGTTGTTTATTTTATAGAAAGTATAACAATATTTAATTTAATTGTTTTTTATTATAAAGCTTTTTTTTATAGGTAGGAAAAGAAATTACGTCAATAGATATTTTTAGTAGAAATAAATAATTGATCAGTAAATTATTTTCTTCTCATATGACATATGACATGTAACTGATATACTGTTGTTGTTGGAAAGTGGGGTGGAGGTTTTTATTATTATTATTTAAATATTAAGGAGACATAGGTCACCTGCAATATTTCAGACATCAAATGGCAAAGAAATGTAAAATTATCGTCACGTAAAGACAAAATGGTCCTTTTAGCTTTTCCTATATAATAAACATGTACTGTATTATTATGATGGCATATTTAAGTAATTAAAGGAATAGACCAGAATAAAATATAAGCATTAATATCACAAAACACTTGATAGGACTTACATAAATAACTTTAGTTTGTCTCAAAACCAAACTAGCAGTGATCAGAAAATTTCAATTTATGCAACCCGCACAAAATTTTCTTACTAATTTTTGCATGTTTCTGACGTCAGTAACATGAATAGTCACGCAAATTGCATACTTTACAGTATTTTCACGCTCTCTCGTGAGGCTACATTAACATTCTGGATAAAATTGTCATCAGTTTTAAAGATCCCTTTTCGTGTTTTTTTCATTAAAAAGCACATGTTGTTTTATGTGGTCTATGGCTTTAAGCTTTGAAATTTTGCATTTAATGTTATAATTGTTAGCTACAATTTCAAAAATATATAATTTTAATAAACGACTAGATTTTCAAAGCAAGTTGTTGAAATTCATGAACTTTTAAACAAAATCAAATATATTATTTTCCTTATACTATAAATTGAACAGTATAATAAATTTTAGCAATCTAATAAGTGTTTATTTGCAGCTATAGCACAGTACATAGGACCGCAATAATATATTTTACCAGTCAAAAACTCTAGCTAAATTTGCAATGTTATACTTGTAAGAAAAACTTGCGCTAGATTTAAATGATAAAATATATTATCGCGGTCCTGTGTACTTACATACATGCTTCCTTTAATATGTATAAGTATGAATAACAAAATTGGACTAATATTGTAATTTTGTTCGTTTATACTCTATTGTCTCATAGTACACATGATTGTGATTGTATATTTAACCTTTTAAATCTAACGTATGTTTTTCCCATATGAATAACATTGCAGATTTAGCATTTATATCACAAAACACTTGATGGGATTTACATAAATAAGATTAGTTTGTCTCAAAACCCAACAGTAGCAGTAATTAGAAAATTTGATTTATGCAACCCGCACAACATTTTCATTCTAATTTTTGCATGTTTCTGACGTCATAAACATGAATGTTTACGCAAATTGCATACTTATTTACAGTTTTTTCACGCTCTCTCGTGGGGCTACATTAATATTATGGTAAAAATTGTCATCAGTTTTGAAGATCCCATTTTGTGTTTATTCATTAAAAAGCACATGTTGTTTTATGTGGTCTATGGCTTTAAATATTTACTATTGTAGTGTATACTTATGCATTTGCATTTCTTATAAGAAGTAATTTTACATGTGTATACTTTAACCTATATATAATCTCCATCTTGTTGCATAATTAATTATATTGCATTAATTACATCTCCATAAAACTTAAAGGTTGATTTATCTTTATATGAATTCTTTTAAAATAAGTAAAAGAGGAAGGTATAATAATTATCTTAAATGTAGCGAATTATTTCTCTTTGACATTTTTTTCTTTTGTAATTTAATGGTAATTTCACCACAAAATTGGTACTTTTATATTTTTATACATGTATGAAATTATACAAATTACGATGTAGTACATTTTAAATGTAGAAATTTTCAGAAGCATTGACAAAATTAAAGTCATGCTATCTTAGTTCCATTGCATGTCAATGAGAATGTCCTAAAAAATTGTGTTTTTTATATTTTATTTTACATTCTGTAGTATAATCTGACTATTTTTTACGCGTATGCGTTAAAAAAAATAAATAAAAACGATTTACAGCTCACCTGTTTCCGCGCGCGTGTACTAGTAAACTGTGACGTCACAAACCCGCAGCTGTCATTTTAGTATTGGAAAATAAATTAGAAATAAATGACTCTGCACGGAAAAATTATCTGCAGAGTTACTATTTAGACTTTTTTCATAATAAATTCTTTAGATACAAACTAAAATTTTTAGAATCTAGGGAGTTAACTATTTACCACTAAAGAAATTACGTTTATACTAACTAGTTACTCTTTAGACTTTTTGCAAGAGAGTTATTGTTTAGTACTAAAGAGTTATTTATATGTATCTGAATAATTTCTTAAATTTATGTTTTCCGTGTGGCCAAATCAACGTTGATATTTAGGTAAAATAGGATATTAGACATGTTTTTTTGTTCAACATGTTCTACGCCTTTAATAGTCAGACAAAGGGAAATTTTTTAATGATATAGTGGTGTTATTTAGTATTATGACGCTCAGTAAAAGCGTTCATTTCACATTTATTGTGCTTAGCATTTTATCATCAGTTTTTTTTAAACCTATATTTTTGGATATAAATGCAAAAGTTAGCCCATATGCCTCATTTATAAACTTTATAATTTGATGTATAAAGTAACGTATATTTAATTGATTAATAAGAATAAAGAAATGATGGCAGTCTCAATAAAAAAAACTTTAATATTTCCATATTTTACATTAAAGAAAGTGGAGGGAAAAAGGGTAAGAAAAAAAGAGGGGGGGGGGTAGTTTTCTTGGCTATAGACATCTCACGTTTTCTATATAACATAGATATTTCCCAAGATGCTCTTTGATGCATTTTATTACTTTTAAATTTTCTTTTTTGGCAAACATATCCAATAATATTATATTGGTTCTGCATTTAATATTTTATTCTAGATGTAATCTAATTTTACTTTAATACTTAAAATATTGAGTTAAGCACTATTGAAAATTTATTACTAAATAAAGTATAGTTTGTATATTTTACTTAAATAATAAAATATTGTGATCTTCTTGAAAGTTTAAAGATGAAAGTGGATTATGTGTCTTATTTATCTAGTAAAAACATTTTAAATTTGAAATAACTTTTTGATAAAATTTTAATATGTATACGCACTTTAATAGTTGAGGTAAAAATTATTGTTATAAATGAAAGTATTTAAATAAAGTTCACATTAAAGGCATAGACAACATAAAACTACATGTGCTTTTTAATCATTAAACACAAAATGGAATCTACAAAACTGATGATAAATTTTACCAAAATGTAAAAGTGCATAAGAGAGCGTAAAAAAACTGTTAAGAGGCCGTTTTACTCTCTATACGCTGCCTGCTTGCTGCCCATTCAAATCAATGTAATCGTACTTCCAAGATTTCTCCGCAACTAATACACCTAGAGATGCCAAATTTTTAACACATTATTACAAATATATTATCTAGACCTTCACTGAGCCGATTTTCGATATCTTTTTTTGTTCTGTTTTTAACCAATTAAAAAGTTGCTATTGGGTTTATAAAAAAAGCGCTCCTTGAATGCCTTCGTTTTTTTAATAGCTTTTCAATGGTTTAAAAATAATTTATATCCCATGCTTAATTAATTGATTAAATTGGAATTACGATGTTATATTTATTGTACTAGGGAAATACGCCACTGTGGACACTTATAGAAGTATGTTCTATTTTGCTTTTAGTCGAGTATTTTTCAATATTTTCTATCATCACGATATATACTTTTATTATTGCTAAGAAAGTGTACGAAGGTCAGCTTAGTAAACTCCCAAAACAGCGGATGTTATGTAAAATATTATCTCGTCTAATATCAGAGTAGTTTATAGGTGAATGAGAAAAAAAATGACTATACGAGTTGCTGGCTAGACATAATCAAGCTAACATTCAATAATCTGTATAATGCTGGGACCTTATAAAATTGTGATAAATATGTCATGATTGCGATTTAGTTATGGTCATCGCAGGTCAAGCATTACTTTCATCTTAAAGAAAATACATTTAAAGTTCTTTACCCCATAATTAGAAGAAAAAAAAATGAAGAAGAGAAGTAAGAAAAAAAATTTTGATCAAAAGGATTAAAATTGTGGTAACTACAGGTTTATTAATTAATATTGAACTATCATATTATAATTAAATAAAACAAATTTTGAAAAAAAGAAGGGGAAAAAAAACTCTTAAAAAAATACACACGGTATTTTTAGATTTATACGTGCAATATATATATATAATGATAAAAAAAAAATAATTAAAAAAGTACAATATAATACAAAAACAACAATTTGGAAGAAAATAAATTGATATTATCGGCACACTATAAGAAAATGGATATTATATTGCTTGCAAATAATTTATATAATTATACACCTTTCTGATGAACTGTCACGATTTGGAGATCAACGGCAATTTATTATCATCTTCAAATTTGTGTTTTCGTTTATATAATATTATTACTTATTACTTATATTGTATCATTTGCACGTAGACTTTTAAAAGTTAATATATTTTTATTGTAATATGCATTATCATATTTGCATGGAAGAAGCAAATTGCATATTTCTATGATTATATGTGATTTTTTCCTTTTACAATATTATACAAAAAATAACTAAATGCGTTATATTATATTATATATTATAAGAATTTTTACTGTCTATAGATTCAATATTATGTAAAAAAATACTCTCTTCGTTCTTTGCAAGGCTCGAGCTTGGTTTGAAACCTGTTATCACTGCCTTACATACCAAATCTATTGTATTCGTTTCCTGTGATTATTGGTCACTCTGATGACGTATGACCACTCGATTTCAGTCATTTAAGTTTCCTGCCTTATCTTAGATTTTGATCTTTTAGACAGTTTGTTTACATTTATATTTTCCAGAGAGTAAAACGGCCTCTTAAGTATGCAATGTGCGTGAATATTTCTGTTTATGACGTCAGAAACAGGCAAAAACTAGTATGAAAATGTTGTGAGGGTTGCATAAAGCGACATTTTCTGAACACTGCTACGGCGTCACAGTTGGGTTTTAAGACCAATTAATGCTATTTATGTAAGTCGCATCATGTGTTTTGTGATGTAAATGATTATGTTTTCTTCTGGTCTATGCCTTTAAAGGCAAAATGCAATTGTAAAATGAAAATGTAATCTACTCGTATGAGTAAATTATAATGTCACATTGTCTTGGTACTATTTCATAAAATTACATGTGTTATTATTATATAGTTAGTGTTTTGTATCACAATTATGTATCACATATCTCCTCTATGTGAATGTATTATAATTATTAATTATTAAAGGCGTAGAACACCTCGAACAAAAGATCACAAAGAACAAAGGAAAGTACCAAACTTTTTCACGACGTTCCCCCCTGTTTCATCTCAACAGCCAATCACAGTCGAAGCCCTTGGTCACGTGATAAATTCAAAACACTCCCCACCACTGCGCAGCCCCATCAGTACAGTGTGACGTCAGATAAGTTTTATTTCAACTGTCAAATGTAAAAAAACAAAAAACAAAAAAACAACGTGTTCATGTCTAATTTGGCCATAATAAGGTTTGATAATTAAATTATTAACCTAGTATTCTAAAGGATATAAAAAAGTGCATAATGTCTTTAAATAAAGTTAAGTTATGAGCATAATAACTACACAGTACGGTAGTGCTATTATTAAAGGAATAGCCAGAGAAAAACATAAGCATTTATATCACAAAATACTTGATGGGATTTACATAAATAACATTAGTTTGTCTCAAAACCCAATAGTAGCCCCTTAGCAGTGATCAGAACATTCGATTTATGCAGCCCGCACAACATTTTCATACTATTTTTGTCATGTTTCTTACGTCATAAACAAGAATTTTCACTCAAATTGCATACTTTACAGTATTTTCACGCTCTCTCGTGGGGCTACATTAACATTTTGGTAAAAATTGTCATCAGTTTTGAAGATTCCATTTTATGTTTATTCATTAAAAAGCACATGTTGTTTTATGTGGTCTATAGCTTTAAATATGAAATTGCACCGTGCTGCATAACTTGCATTTCCGGTATTGGCAGGCGTATTATTGTATTTTCAAGGCTGTATTTGAATTGTGTATGTTACATATTACATAATGCAAATATATTAGATTTTATATGCAATTAAAGGAAATTTTAGTACAAATAGTTCCTTTTCCTACAAAAAAAGGGTGAGTATGTTTTACAGAGAATTGGAAAATATTTGTATACTGTACAAGTAGTTTCAGTATAAAAAGTTTTTTTCCCATGTGGTTCATTTTTAAATATTGATCTTGTTTACTACAAAAACACACTTTTCTATTATATACATTTTTTTCTCTTTCTTCTACATACGTGTATTTTAAACTGATCCGTATGCTAATAATTTGCATATTTTTACTTTTATCTAAATGTATTCTATACTCTGACATTTTTTTTTTTTACTTTTTTTTATACAAATTTAATAATAAAAATTGAAGTCAAAGGAATGAAATGAAATAATGGCACTTTTTCTTTTTTTTAAGATTTATGATTTTCTTGAGATAAAACATGATATTAATGTTCTTTTTATTTTTTTGTAGATTTTGAGAAGCAGCGGAAATATAAAGCAAAAAATGGGAAATGGGTATATTCTCTCTCTCTGTCTCTCTCTGTCTCTCTCTGTCTCTCTCTCTCTCTCTCTCTCTCTCTCTCCTACTCTCATCTTTTTCTACCATAAAGAAACATATTTACTTTCAACTTGAATCTTATTTGATAAGATTTTTTAGTCTCTCTTTAAAAAAAAATTCTCATTTTTCTCTGAAAAATAGATATGAAAATTAAAGCAAATAATTTTCTCATTTTTTGTTTTATTATTATTATTTCATAAAATGTTTACTTTTTTATTTTATATTTATTTTTGTAACATTTTAAATTAAATATTAGGATAAAAAAAAAAGTTAAGATAAAATTTATTGTTTCGAGTGGGTAACTTAAAAAAAAGTGAAACTTTAAAGCAAATTGCTAAAAAAAATTATTTCATTGTATAACGAGAAAGAGAGTATAGGACATTTAAAAAAAATCTTTAAAAATATATAATTACAAATACAATTACAATAAACATTAAAGAAAAAATAACATGGTAACAACCCTTAAAACCATTTTATACAAGTTTAAATTTAGTATAATAAAATATTAGTCTAGAATACGCTGTGGTCACAAGAAAAATATTATTTGAATTTATACAGTATAAAAAGAAAAAAAATATATATAGCATGAATCTTTAGATATATATTTTTCATTGTAAGTAAAGCTGGCATTTTGACAAAACCTTTTGTCATGACGCAAACACCAACTTTTTTTTTTTTTTTTTTCATAGACATTTTGGCGAGGAAATATTTTAATGTAAGAAAAGGAAAATGTAATAATGTTCAAAATTTAATTTTTTTTCTTATTGACATTTGTCTCTAAAAAAAAATAATAATAATAAAAGTGGCGAGAAATATTATAATATTTATAATAATTTATAAAGTAATAAAATGTTTATAAAAACTTGCTATTGTTAAAGGAATAGACCAAAGAAAAACTTAAGCATTTATATCACAAGACACTTGATGGGATTTTCATAAATAACTTTAGTTTGTCTCAACACCCAGCAGTGATCAGAAAATTCAGTTTATGCAACCCGAACAACATTTTCATACTCATTTTTGCATGTTTCTGACGTCATAAACATGAATTTTCACGCAAATTGCATACTTAACAGTTTTTTCACGGTCTCTCATATTGTCATCAGTTTTGAAGATCCCATTTCGTGTTTATTCATTAAAAAGCACATGTTGTTTTATGTGGTCTATGGCTTTAAGAATTGAGTTATGCATGAGTAACACAAGTTTATTGTTTACGTTCTGAAAATTTTTTTTATTATAAAATAATATAATATTTATGTCAAGAATAAGTCAGAGGACCATGTAAGTGGGTATGTACCCTTTTTGGCCTCGTAATAAAAACCATTTATTATTATTATTATTATTATTATAAAATAATTTGGCATTTTAATATTATTTCATTTTACAAACACATACAAACACTCCCACAAAAGGAACGTAAAAATTGAATTCCATAATATAGTAATATATATCTTCTTCTTTTTTTTTAATGCACTACATCATATTATCATTATAGTGCCAAGAAATAAAAATTCAAAAACGATTATGATTTTTACTAAAGGAGTATATTAAGAGGAGTAGAAAGAGCCGGTTTAGGTTACCATAAAAAAAAAGTTCATCGATACTTTTCTTTTGACAAGTACAGTACGTGCATGGATTTATTAAGTTATTGGTAACTTTCTTACTAACTTAATTTTTTTAGTAAGTTAAAATATTTTAAAGTGTAACACTAAATATTAGATAATTTCAAATCTTATTAAAAATAGCAACACAAAAAAAAATACATTTTTTTATTCAATAAAATTATTGTTCAACCGATTAAATAATAAACTGTAAGGGAAAAAATATTGTAAAAACTATAAGTTAATAAGTGAATATATTTTTGGTCCAAAACCCCACTTCCTTACATTATTTATGACTATTTTATTTGCATTCATCTAATATAAAGACCATATCTAAAATTTCTATCTATTTTCTTAAAGCCATAGACCACATAAAACAACACGTGCTTTTTAATAAATAAACACGAAATAGGATCTTCAAAACTGATGACAAATTTTTACCAGAATGTTTATGTAGCCCCACAAGAGAGCGTGAAAAAACTGTAAAGTATGCAATTTGCGTGAAAATTCATGTTTATGACGTCAGAAACATGCAACAATTAGTATGAAAATGTTGAGCGGGCTGCATAAATCGAATTTTCTGATCACTGTTATGGTGCTACTGTTGGACTTTGAGACAAGCTAATGTTATTTATGTAAATCCCATCAAGTGTTTTGTAATATTAATGCCTATGTTTTTCTCTGGTCTATTCCTTTAAGCTTGAAATTTATTTTTCATATTTTAAAATTTAGTAAATAATTATAGAGTAAAAATAAAATAAAAACTTACTATTGAATTACAATACCACTTTTAGAACCTAATGGAAAATCTCACAGAAATCTGACAAAAACAGTTTTGTTTACTTATATATGTACGTGATTTGTATTTCATTCAAATTTTGTTTCGTGTTTGACATTAATATTATTATTTAAGCTATAAACAATATATTATTAAAACAAAAACGCAATAAAAATATTAAAATTAAACTTTATTTAATAAAATGATAAAATAAATATTTAAATTCAATAATATGATAATATATTAAAAACTTAAATAAACATTATTTTATCATTTAAAAAAATAACATTTTGATCGTACCAAAAAAAATATTACATAGGAACTTTTTTTTATTATTATTATTTTTTATATAAAAACGATTGTTTGACATGCTTAAAAATGTTATACGTTTAAAAAAACGCGATACGGTCATTACTCAAAATATAAGATGTTTGTCTTGAGAAAAAGAGGAGAAAAAAATAGGATATTATCTTTAAAATTCTTTCTTTTATTAAGTTTTTTTTTTTAAGTACTCAAACATGTAAGGAAATAATATTTTTATTACAGAATTTAAACTTAATTTTTACTAATCATTTTATGTTTTAGTTGTTCAACAATAAAAATTTCTTACGTTTACAGTTTTTTGCTTTCTTATTTTGTATTATTTAACATTTAAACTATAACCTATATAAAATTCATAAAATTTAATTTCATGTTATTGTTTCTATGATTTAATTTTCTTTCTATAGAGCTTTTCATACAGGGCAATATTTATTCTACGAATCTGATTGTATGGAAATTTAACGATTTTAAATGAAGATAGCTGGTAATGAAATTTATTGAATTTTTTAAATATTGCACCAGTAGAACATACCTTAAAGCCATAGACCACATAAAACAACATGTGCTTTTTAATGAATAAACACGAAATGGGATCTTCAAAACTGATGACAATTTTTACTAGACTGTTAATGTAGCCCCACGAGAGAGCGTGAAAATAATGTAAAGTATGCAATTTGCGTGAAAATTTATGTTTATGACGTCAGAAACATTCAAATATAAAAATGTTGTGCGGGTTGCATAAATCCAATTTTTGAATCACTGCTACGGGGTTACTGTTGGGTTTTGTGACAAACTAAAGCTATTTATGTAAATCCCTTTGTGACATAAAGGCTTATGATTTTGTCTGGTCTATTCCTTTAATTCTTTAATAACATTTTAATTAATATTACTATTTTTTTTTTAATTTTTGACGTTTATACGTCAATGGATAAAAAACTATCAAGTGGATGGCTTTTAACATAAGTGTTTCAAACTTTAATTCTTTCAGATCCATTAGATAAATGACTCGTTAGATGATGAAAATTGACGCTCTACTATACTTTTTTTTTTTCAAAAACACATTTTTAACGCATTTAGATTTTTTTTTATAGCAACTGCTAATCCAAAACCATGGCATATTTAAATAAAAAAAAAATATATGAAAAATAAATTTGGACAAAATTTTCGACATTTTTGTTTATCACAAATGTATATGCAGGAATAATGTTCCACTAACTTAAAAGAAAAAATTCTAAAGATTATTTTCAAGTTAAAGCTTTGGAATTCGTATTTCAAATAGAAAGCAAATAATGCAATTCTTGAACTTAACAATGAAAAAAGGAAGTAGAGAAGAATAGAACTTTAAAAACTTCTTTTAAAAAAGTATTCAAAAACTTATGCATTTACAAAGCCTTAAGATGCATTATATTCAACGAAAAATATAAAAAATTCATTTCACGTTATTTCTCATATAGATATGTAAACTTTTCTTATACTTAAAAGTACAACAAAAACTTATAATAGGGAACGAACATTAAATTAGTTTCTATAAGAAACTTAACTATTATATTAACAAAAGTCTTATACTGTAATAACACTATTATACAGTATATTTAAATAAAGTAAGTTTATTTCCTTTAACTATTTTACTCCGGATATAACCTCTTTTACTTTGCCTTTTGTCATACTATATATTTATATATTATATAAAATTACTTCAAAAATGCATTTGAATTTAATATACATTTTATCTGATATAGAGAATAAAATTATGTTCATTTATATTTGAGGAAATTATGTTGAAAACTTTGTTAGATTATCAGTGGATAATTTTACTTTTTTATAAAGTTAATCATTCTAAAAGTAACTTAATGTTTTGATCTTAAGAATGGATTAAAAACTATTTTTTCAAGACCTAATTTTTATGTTGATATTGATTGAATAAATTTGATGGAATGATACAAAATAATATACTCACAGTTTTTCATTAAAAAAAAAAAAAAAAAAAAAAAAAAAAACGCTTTCCATTGAGTTGAAGGATATGTATCGGCTGAGAAGTGTTGTAATTGTCCCTGTTGTGGTTTCTGTAAAAGGTCTGGTTAGCAAAGATTGGTTAAAAGCAAGAGAAAAGTTAAACCTCGTGGACAGGCATTTGCGTGTCATGCAGAAAGCTGCAGTTCTTGGCACAGCTAACATCGTGCGCAAAGTGCTTAGTTTGTGACCCCTCTATATACCACCTGCAGTTTCTGACATAATTGGTACTGAGTTATTCTCACCTTCACCTTGAATCAAGTAGGATTCCGGTGTTGGTGTTATAGAAGAAAAAAGAAAAGAACTCATAATAAAATTTTAAAAATTTACTTTAAGAGTACATCAACACAACAAATTAAAAAATATTTTAACAATACTTTTTTTCCAAACCTAACAGAATATGTACAAAAGTGATTAGTAAAAATGAAAAGCCTACAGCTCAACAAAAGAATATACTGCTACCAGACAATATTTTGATCGTATATCATGATTCCTTAAATGTGAATATAAAGCTTCAAATAAATGAATGAATGAATGAATGAATGAATGAATGAATGAATGAATGAATGAATGAATGAATGAATGAATGAATGAATGAATGAATGAATGAATGAATGAATGAATGAATGAATGAATGAATGAATGAATGAATGAATGAATGAATGAATGAATGAATGAATGAATGAATGAATGAATGAATGAATGAATGAATGAATGAATGAATGAATGAATGAATGAATGAATGAATGAATGAATGAATGAATGAATGAATGAATGAATGAATGAATGAATGAATGAATGAATGAATGAATGAATGAATGACAAAAAATAAGCCCATTAATTAAATTTTTGTCTTTAATAATGAAAAACGAAAACAAAAAAGTAAATATCGTATTTATCATTTATATAAATATATTAATTTTTTTAAATTCAGTCCTAAACTATAATCTATTTAAAAATTATTATATTATAATGTTATTTGATATAATAAGAATTAACTCTATAAATGTAAAGTTCGAGCAAATATTCTTATAATATATAATAACGTATAAATTAATTAAAAATCAATAGAACACTTCAATATTAGGAAAATACGACTTTTTCTTTGTATTCCAATGTATGTATTCTACAGATTGCCAAACTATAGAGTATACTATTATATACGTATTTGAAAACATAAAGCAAGTAAGTCTCTTGAAGATAAATTTATGCGGTTACCTTTCTCAACCAGCTGGGTAATGACTACACAACCACAACTTCCTTTTCATACTGTTAACTCTATATCGACTAACTACAAACGTTTAATTATCTTATTATATATTACATGAGATTTATTAATAACTTTATTATACATTGAAAAGCTAAAAGTATAATATGCTAATTTTTTTTTCTTTTAAATCTAATTTCAAACTTTTTTTATATAATATGTACAATTGATTATATTTTAATGAAAGAAGTAATATATAAACTAAAAGACATACCAATTTTTGGTACTACAATGGTTATTGTGTTCCTTTTGTTCATCACTTTGTAAACTACAGTAACTTTTTGAGTAGATGGCAAAATACTTCACAACAATTTTGTGGTAATATGGTCCCCTATTTAGAAACTTTTGATAATAATAATAACAATTATTGACTTCTAGAAACGGAAGAAGAAGAAGAAGAAGTTTCAAAGTAAAATCAATATTATTTCCTACTGTTTCTTATTATAAATCGTAACGAAACTACAAAAGAGCATCGTTTAATATTTCTTTAATATGAATATTTTTATATATTAACTGAAACATTGGTGTGTTTATACTTAAAAAAATGTTTCGTTGTAAAGGAACAGACCATAAGACTACATTAGCATTTACATTACAAAATACTTGATAGGACTTACATAAATAACAATAGTTTAACTTAAAACTCAACTGCAGCTCCGTAGCAGTGATTAGAAAGATTTTTAACTTATGCAACCCGCACAACGTTTTTGTAGCAATTTTTGCCGGTATCCGTCGTCATAAATAGGTATAGTCACCCAAATAGCATAGCTTACAGTCTCTCTCTCTCTCTCTCTCTCTCTCTTTTGGAGCCACATTATTTACATTCTGGTAACAATTATCATCATTTTTTGAATATCCAATTTCGTGTTTATTCGTTCAAAAGCACATAATTATGTTGTTTCAAACATGGTCTATGGCTTTAAGTAAAACAACAGTTACTAGCTTTTGTACTGTTAATAACTATCGTTAAGTATAAAAAATTTGATACATTTGACATAATGTTTACAATTTTAAGATCTTTTATAATGAAATTATGAGAAACATTAGTGAGCATTATTTTACTTAGGGCTGTAAGCTGCAACCTCTAGTTAAACCTTAGTTATCTTTTTTTAATTGTTGCAACAATCAAAATAACAACTTAACTACGGTTTAACTAGTTAATTAGCGTTGCAGCTTACAGGGGTTAATGTCAATTTTAATGCAAGTCTTGAATACGATAGGAAAAAATTATAAATTATAAATTTGAGAGAGAGAGAGAGAGATGAATAACATATCTAATTGTTTCTGATGAAACAATAACTTCTTTTTTTTAGACATTTTGTATTGTAAGATAAAAAAAATTAATTTTAAATTTTTAAAAGACTAGTAAATCAAAAATAATATAATTTAAATATATCAAGATTTCTCTCTCTCTCTCTCTCTCTCTCTCTCTCTCTCTCTCTCTCTCTCTCTCTCTCTCTCTCTCTCTCTCTCTGGGCTGTAAGCTGCAACCTCTAGTTAAACCTTAGTTATCTTTTTTTAATTGTTGCAACAATCAAAATAACAACTTAACTACGGTTTAATTAGTTAGTTAGCGTTGTAGCTTACGGGTCTCTCTCTCTCTCTCTCTCTCTCTCTCTCTCTCTCTCTCTCTCTCTTATCTACAAAAAAACTGATATAAATTCTTACATTTTAAAATTTATTCAAAAGTGACTTTCAGTAATAAAATGCATTTATAAGGAGAATTCAATATAACGCAACACAATTTCATAAGGCAATAAATAATGCTGTTCGTAAACCCTGTTCTCTGCACCAAAAATGACGATCGCCTATGGTTATTCAAATGGAATGCGCATTTTTTGGTGCAAGAGGACAGGGCTTAGCATTAATGTTATACTTATAACACATTGTCTGCGTACACAATTTTAAATAGCATGTTGTGTAATTACTGTACTTTTTGTTTTCTATTTTATTTACTATGCTGCAATATCTTTAAAATAATAAACAATCAAATGCAAACATGTTTTAGTTAAAATTTGTAAATAACAAAAATATTAAAAATAATAAAATGAATAAGTCATTATAAAAAAAGCTTCTGTTTTTAACATATTTATCACCATGATTTTTATCCACGTATTGTCAAACAACAAAAATAAACAATCCTTAAAAATATAAAACAGGCATGAAAAATTAATTACATCACAAACAAACAAATTAAAAATATTTTTTTATATTATAAAGCATATAAAAAATATATATATAAAATGATAAAACAAATTTCAATTATAATAACAATAATAATTTTAATACCATAGGTTTTAAATAATATTATTTTAATAAAAATGTCAAAATATTATTAAAAATTAAAAATAAAATGTCAATTATTATTTTTTTTGTTTGTTTTAATGTCATTTTCATACTATGATATTTTTATTTGTTATACTTTATATGACAAGCATTCTGACATGGAAGTTAATGTTAAAATACCCCCCCCCCTTTTTTTTTTTTTTTTTTTTTTTTTTTGCACTTTTATATATTTGGTGACATTGATCCGACATGAAAACAGATCGTGATTAAAGGGTAGCAATTATATAATATTTATTTAATTTTAATGCGAAAAAAAAAATCAAAGTTTTTCAATTAAGGAGGACTTTTTTTCCCCCCATTACTAATGAATTACGTTAAAGGCGAAGTTTTTAAAATTACATGAAATCGTTTGAAAGGGTTCAATATTATATATATATATATATATATATATATATATATATATATATATATATCAGTACAGAAATGTTTTGAATAACGACCATATTACTTGTATACTTCATACACTACATATACGTATCTATCAAATTTTATAAATCTCTCTCTCTCTCTAAAAAAAAAAGAGAGAAGAAAAAAAATCCAATACACCATGTTATCTGAGTAACCACTTTGCACAGCACCAAAATGATATTCAATCTACTTCAAAAAAAAATTTCTGTCATATCAGCAACTTTATTTAAATTCAGATTTTTTTTTCTGTATTTATTTTTTTTCTATTGTACTACAATCATAAGTTAATGTATCAGTTTAATCTAGTTGACAATATAGATCATAAAACTATAGCTACATTATAAAAATTGTGAATTAAATAATATTTCATTTAAATATTTTTGTAATCATTTTTTACGTTAAGATAATTTTATAAACTATAGTATGAACAAGGCTATATTCATTTTTTTTTTTTTTTTTTTTGTTCAAGTGATACGAGTCAAATCTACACTTCAACTGAATGAACGTAGCCGATGGTTGAGGCAAACCACAAAAATGGTGCATATTACCCTTGATGAGCAAGCATTTTTATGTAACAATCACTTTTCTTTTTTTCTTTCTTTCTTTCTTTTTTTAATTTCTACATTTTAATACATTTTTTGTCCAGCATTTGGATCTTGTTGGCTGGTGCAAATATCAAATAATAATATAATATAGTTATTTTCGGCATATAACTCAATAAATCAAAAGTATACAGTATACAACAATTTAGTTTTTTAATGATATTTTTTACTAAACTTTTTCTCATAAATAAACAAAAATGATTACTACTGTTGCTTCATTATTCTTCTTCTATTAATAAAAAAAAAACAGTAATTTGTAAAGCCAATCAGTGTGGGTTCATCCAAAAACCTATCATTATAAATTTTAACGACAATTTAGGTGTTATTTCTATATACTTTGATAATATAAACGTTTAAATTTTACTATTATTATTCAATATTACAAAAATTGTTTATGCAGCAAAATTCAGAAAACCCAATTTAAAAATTAATAATAAAAGTATAGTACTACTGATATATAAAAAAAAAAAAAAAAATTAGTCAACATACTCTGATATAGCATGTTTTATAATATACTCTCTTTTTTTTTCAGGTTAATATTGCAGTATTTTACTATATTATAATGTATAATTTTAAACTTTGCCATTAATTTTGGTGTTTTGCTACTACTATACCATTATACTGCATGTTAAAACTCAGTCATGAAAATACATAATACTGTATACTGTATGTATGTATACTAAACACAAAAGTTGGTTAGCGTTTGATAAATTATTCCATCGTATATCATGATACGTACAATACCACGCAAATATTTTTATATAAATATTTTTTGTCAAACTTAAATAAAAACTAATTTTAACGTATTAATCTTATTTGATTATATATATATATATATATATATATATATATATATATATATATATATATATATATATTAGTCTATCATAAGAATATATTATTACATTGTATACGAATACGAATGAATTGATAATAATAATGAAGAAATCTTGGGAAAAATAGAAATTATTTCTGAGAGCAACACAATAAAAAAAGCTTTTAAAGGTGATTTTAATACCTATTTATATTCTCAAGATTTACTTTTTTTTTTTTTTTTTTTTTTTAAGATACTGTAGTATAAAATTTTAATCTAATTTCTTATACAAAGTATTCTTATGGAGTCTTAAATAAACGGAATTTTCCATGTATAAGACAATAGTATAAAAATTTATATCACTGCAGTGCCTTTGCGTTGAAAATATTTTGCAACAATCAAATTTCTTTTATAGACATTTTAAATAACCTTTAAAAACCCATCTTAAAAAAAAAAAAAAAAAAAAAAAAAAAAAAGGAAGGAAGTAAATGGAGTTATTCGTGATTTTTTTGCTATTATCTTTGGGAAATCGAGCAATTTTTAATTGGTATTATTTTTCTCGCATACGTGGAAGCCCATTTTTATCTTTTAACAGAATTATCACAAAAATATTGCTTAAGTATTTTTAAAGTCCCCAAATGTTTCATTTTCCCATACCAAGTACTCACATAATGGTGTCGACTTTTTTGAATGTAAGCACCATATATTTTTTTTAGTCTATACGATGACCTTTAAAAAAAAACCTCGTGTTGTCGACAACTGTGCCTTACAGCCTCATATTATTATAATTTAGCGTCATTATTAAATATATCGATCGTTAAAAAAAAAATGTTTAATAAAAAATTTAAACACATATTAACGCCTAATGTGAATAATAAACTATTTTTTAAGTTTTTTTTTTTTTTTTTTACAAGCGTTACACATAAAATAAAAGAACTAATTTACATATTTTCAGACTACTATTATGGTACGCCAATCATTAGTTCTATTAAAATATACGGTATATAGAGAGAGATTTTATGAAAATAGTGGTGCATTGTGGCTGTTTTAATTTTATAATGTATATTATTATTTGGTAACATATTGTTGATATTGCATTTTTGCGGTGCAAGCAATGCTGTTATAATATATAAATATTTATTATACTATTTTAATAATAAAATAATATAATAAATTTTATTAAATACACAATTTGTATATAGTTTATTGTAATGTTTTTGTAATAATAAATAAATAATTTAATACATTGTGCATTCTAATTATAATAATAATTGAATTTATGCTTTAAACAATGTTTGTATTATTATAGCAAGTACTATAATCCTGTACTTTATAAATATGTTAAGTACAACCTATTCTTGTATTTTAAATTGTAATAAGCTTCAATTATCCTTCATGGAATATATTTTTATTATATTTTTTTTTATAATAAAATAGTATCTAATTAAATTCAAGCTTTTACTTACTATAATGAATTTACATTTAGGTACTTATAAAAGTTAAAGTGAACACAGCCATTCATGTATTATCTTTACAAAAAAAAAAAAAAAATGCGTAAAATTATAAAACTTTTACTATAGCTCGTTCTATAAACTACACACAAATATTGAGCCAGCTTCGAAAATGTTCTTTTGTTAAAAACAGCTGTATATGACCGGCAAACCTAAACCTAAACCTCGTTACCTGTTTACTACGTTTATACATATAGTCGATCATTTTATTTCTTCTTTTAGAACTTTGAACTTGATTAAAATGAAAGAAACTCACAAAAAAAAAGTTCCGTACAAAACATGCGACTCACTTTCATCGGCTCAAAAAAAAAAAAAAAACAAAAAAAAAAAAACAAAGAACGTGTCTTATTTTGTTGGTTAGCCAATCACTGTTATTGAGATTCACTTTACTTTACAGGACGAGCTCTTATAAATTTCAAATTCGTAAACTTGCAACATGTCTTACAGAAATACAGTACAGTATAATAGACAATAGTACATAATTAAAGGGTAATACTTGTTTAGACCTGGTGAAAAGAACGAATGGAAGTTTGGGAAAAATAAATACAATCCTCAACAGCAACTCATTATTAATCCTAAACGAACGTTTAAAAAAAAAAAAAAAAAAAAGTTTTTTTTTTCTAATCGGCTAATCATTTTTTAAGTTCTTCACTATGCTTTGCAGAAGAAACTATTATTTCAAAAAAGAGTAAAATTAATGCAAAGCTTTACTTATTTAATTAAAATTGTTTTATTATCAAAAACCAGACACTGGAAGCACATATTATAGTTATAAACAATATCTCCTTATGCTAGAGTATAATATAACACTGTTGCATATTTATTTAGGTTAATGAAAGTATTTAGTGGTGAAAATTAACTTTACTATGCAAATAGTTGAGCCAACTTACTTGTTAGTTAATACACTTTAGGTCACTCTTTACTTTCCATGCTGTCTTGGCGAATAACAAACTGTAAACTTTGACCATATGGTTTTGAATGTGTCTGCAAGTTTATATAACATAAAATAGTCACGAGAGTTTTAAATGTTTTATCTGCTGTTGTAGATAGAACTTTATACCACTTCAGTGAAAACTGCAGATAAAAACGTGTACACTTAATTGATACAGACCACTTATGTTTAATGAGTGCTTATATTTACTCAAAATGCGGATAAGGCAGTGACCGGAAGAGGAAACCACGTGACGGTAAAAGTAGAAGAAAAGTTGGTGCCAGCAGCAAGCTAGATCTGAGCTACCTCCCACTTATATCGTCACGTGGTTTCCTTTTCCGACACTTCCTTTTCCGCATTTTGAGTAAACATAAGCGGTCACTCTAAAAAACAGAAAAGGAAGTGCAGGAAAAGGAAACCATGTGAGGGTAAAAGTGGGAGAAAACGTCACGCCAGCAACAAGCTAGACCTGAGCCTCTCCCACATTTCAGATCACATGGTTTCCTTTTCCGTCACTTCCTTTTTCTGTTTTAGAGTAAACACAAGCACTCGCAGTCGTATAAACTATTGCCAAAACAAGATGAGAGTTTATTTCAACCGGAAACACCCCATTTTTTCTCGTATTCTAATCAAGTTATAGGAATAACATTTCACACGCACTTACTTCTATATTATAAGGTATTTCTATAGATAGGTAATCCAAAGAGAATATCGTTATTCAATTTTCTGTTGTCTTTAATTTTATTTTATCCTGGAAGTTATATTTTGTTGCCCATTTGATCAATGTAATTTTGACCCGCAATACACGTCTCCAGCTGACCAGTACTTTTCAGCGGGAATCCTCTCTGGATTACATAGGTTATCTACTTACATTACTATATTACATTGATCACCTGTAAAATTTTGGTGTTTGTCTGAACAAAATTGATTGAGAAAAAGGGATGTATCATGTTTTAAAAATCTCTAATCTTGTTTTGGACAGGGTGTATATCTTGATGGAACGATATAATAAAGTACCACAAAATAATACTATGTATATGAGGGAATATAATTAAAAAGAAATGAAGAAGGAAAAAAAATTGCGCATAATATACCTGAGTTGGCAAAAATGAGACAAGTGATAAAAAAGAGTGTCTCTTTGATAGAGAAAAATTGCCATAAAATAATAATTATAAAAACTCTATACTATACTGAATTTAAACGTTACATTTTTACGACTATCAATATTAAAATATTCTTTTTTTAGGGGAAAAAAAACTACTATAAAATATTTTTATTATATACGATAGAAATTAAAAGACAAATTAAAAAATTACACTTCAAAGTAATAAAAATATCAATACTCACATAAAAATATCAAGAGAGTAGTAAAATATTTTATTTTATTATTATAGTAAATTAAAACTCAATATATTACGTAAAAAAAGAAAAAAATTATTATAAAATTTTTTATTATACTTTAGAGAATTGAGTATCAAAAAGAAAAAAAAACTACTCTCTTTAACCATAAATTACTCTATTTTCTTAAGAGCATGCTTTTTTTTTTATCCACGTGACATTTATTTCATGTCTGGTGCATTATATTAAATGCTCTTACAGATTTTTTTTTTTTTGCCTGCAATGCATATGGTGAGAGTGACAATTTAATGCAAATCTCTTTGAGAGGTCTTTGATACATAAAGCTACTTGGTAAGTTTGAGAGAGAGAGAGAGAGAGAGAGAGAGAGAGAGACCCTGTTGATGTTATAGAAAAAATAAGATTATAATTAATTATTTACAAAATAACCTATTATTTTTATAATATAGATTTCTTTAAAATGACGCTGTACTTTTGTCAACTATCTTTGTTTGTTATCAATTTATTAAAATAATATTTAATATTTTTAGTATACTTTTTTCTTGTATTCTGGTTCTATGAATATTTACTCTAGAATCCGAGAGAGACAGAGACAGAGACAGAGACAGAGACAGAGACAGAGACAGAGACAGAGACAGAGACAGAGACAGAGACAGAGACAGAGACAGAGACAGAGACAGAGACAGAGACAGAGACAGAGACAGAGACAGAGACAGAGACAGAGACAGAGACAGAGACAGAGAATAAAATGATTAATAACTGGTACTTTAACCATAGACCTACATTATTATTATTATTTTTTATAGAACAGTTAACTTAAATGCAGTCTGTTATACTTTTAAAAAGTATTGCATCATATATAATAGCGTGAGAAAGCAATTGTTTTATCTCAAGTATTATATAAAAAAAAAAAATAGGAGTGAAATATAAAAATAAAAAACTCATCACTGTAAAGACAATTACATTTTGCGGCTTTTATAGAGTATATATAATACGAGCACAAAGTTATATAGTGCTATAAAGATAAAGAGAATTATAACATTTGATGTTAATGATAAACTTCTATATGACTGCATCTTACTTTTTCAACATATGAGTTTTCTTATGAACAAAGAGAGAAAATTAAGTTATAATATATAAAGTATCATTACTTTGTAGTGCATCATATATATAATATTATTAGAACTTTAACATCTACTATGAAGGAATTTAAATTATGTATTAAGTAATTTTAATACATTTAACTTTATCTAGCTTTCATGCTTGAAGTTTATTAAATTTACTCTAGTTTTTTTTTTCTTTATATAAATGCAATTACATATTATAGATAATAGTATGAAGAATTTCAATACAATTCAGAATGGAATTGAAAATTGTTATTTTCAATTTATTTTTACAATTTATCTTTATTACAGGCAATATGGCTTAAATCTTCCATGATTTCAGATTGCAAGTAATAGAAGTTTGTATATTGCACTTATTTTAAACTAAAACAATAAAAAAAATAATAAAAAAAAAAAAAACAAAAAAAAACATACTGCATGTTGCATTGAACAATTTCTATTTTTTAAAGCAAAAAAATTTCCATTTTGGGATACCATACATAAATAATTATGCTGAACATCATAACTATTATGAGCATAAATTATGCTGTTACGCATAAATGCTGTTGCATTGAACTAGCATAATTATTACGTATTTATTTTAGTAGTGAAAATAGTATAATATATAATTATATTTTAACGTACAGTTACTGTTAGAGTAGAAAATTTAATTTATTTCCTCACTAGTTAAGTATGGTAGCTATCTTATTTCAAGTTTTAACGTTTTGACATTAGGTTAACAAGATGCTGTAAAGTCTTGTACTGTATAACTGTATAAGAAAGTACTGTATAACTGCAACATAAACTCTTTATTTTGAGAAAATAAGGTTCACAAATAATTTAAAATAAATTTAAGATCCTTTTTTTTTATATCTATGCGGGTAGTTGATCGTTTTATCAGATATAAACTTAATAAAATCAAAATAATTTGAAATATTTCTTCTATGACACAAATCAATTCTAACAATATGCTATAGTATATACATATATATATATAATACTCACTATAGTATTAGATTACGTCTATAAGTAAGTGACAGACTCACCCTAATGCAAATTCTCGTGAGATCATACATATTACACAATACATACATTGGTATATTATTATAGTAGTATGGACATTACCTCATGATATATCATCTGATTTATACCCTTCACAACACTACAGATACTTGACAGCAAGTATTGAGCTTATATATATATACTGAACATGCAAGATATATATGATAATATATTGATCAGGATCACCACTCGAGACGTTCACGCTTTTGAATTAACGAAGAGAGCGAATGACTTGATGCGGCAATAGTCAAAAGAGAAACTTTATTTTTACAATAATTCTTTCTATGTTATTTATATCCATAAAAACATATTCTATAACGAAATGAAATAAATTTAAAAACAAAAAGTTTTTTATATTTGTTCTGACAAAGGTTTTAATAATATTTTTAATTTTAAAAGAGTTTCTAATTTGACTTAAAAGTTGACACTATAATTAAAATCTTCACACTTGTTATCTTTTAAGTGGAATTACTTAAATTTTTGATCATGTTTACTAATCTTTTAAGTAACATGTCATCTTTACTTTGTGTTAATTTTATATTTCACGACCGTTCATTTTGTAAGATATCAGCCGGTCACCTACTATCTTAAAGGAATAGACCAGAGAAAAAAATAAGCATTTATATCACAAAACACTTGATGGGACTTACATAAATAACTCTAGTTTGTCTCAAAACCCAACAATAACCCCGTAGCAGTGATCAGAAACTTGGATTTATTTAACTCGCACGACATTATCATACTAATTTTTGCATGTTTCTGACGTCATAAACATGAATAGTCACGCAAATTGCATACTTTACAGTATTTTCACGCTCTCTCGTGGGGCTACATTAACATTCTGTTAAAAGTTGTCATCAGTTTTGACGATCCTATTTCGTGTTTATTCATTAAGAAGCACATTTTGTTTAGTGTGGTCTATGGCTTTAAGGCTGAGTTTGAAATATTGCAGTGATTGACTAAAGCTTTGTAAACGCAGGTTTTTACTTTTGTTGCACATGAGTGATTTAAGATAAGAAACTCAAAACTTGTAACAAATTTGGGGTATAACCATAAAATAACATTTAAAGTTATATATTACACTGTAAAAATCACTTCAACCACCCCATGTGGTTGGTTCTTGGTCAGTCTCACCTTACACAGAGAAACCATGATACACGTTGATGTCAAAGTTATATTAAATAACATAACGGTGCTACCTTAACTTTTATGTGGTTTCTACCGACTCTTTTATGAGTTTGACCAAAAACCAACCACATACATCTGTTTTGAGGACTCATTCATGTGCTGTATATTAATGAAAATGTTCTGATTAAAAAACAATACTCATAGAGTAATTGATTTTTTAACAACTTTGAATACGCGTGATAATTATGCTAGCTCATTTTCTCTGTAACTTTCATCTATTAAAAAACACAAATTATGCTATACGTTACAATAACTGAATAATTAAATAACATAAATAGTATAGCATAATTATTTTTGTTTATTTTTAACCAAAAACAGGCAATTTTACTTATCCAATACATTGATGACACAAACAGTACATTACTTATAGAGTACAAATTTGTTTAAAGAAAAATAAAAAAAAATTAATTCCAGTTTAAGCTATAACCACATAAATGCAATATACAATAAATTGCACAATTTATTCTTTCCGTGAAGCACTGAATAAACCATACTTCATCAATTTTTGCTCAATTAAAAATTAAAATTAACTATGTCTTAATTTTTGTTTTTTACACATTTACAAGTTTTAGAATTTATACTATTATATAAGTATCATTATTTTCCAGAGAAAATATTGATTTTTAATTACAATTATCTATAGATATTAGATATATTGTACAATATATGGATGCATTAAAAACCACTGTCCTCAAAATACAGTACAATGTTTCTCCGCATTATTTGATCATGCTACAGGAGCATGATGCAACCATATTATGTTATATCCCTTCTATATACTGTAGAAGGGATCCCCATTAAATAAACAAACATCTCCAACAAACTGGAGAAAAAAAACTTGTTAAGTAAGCAATCCACTGCTTCCATTATATTTTGGTAAATGTGACGTAAAGGTTACAAAAAGTTGCCTTCTTTACACATTTTTTTTAACTTTAGCTTTACTCCAGGTATATATGGGTTAAAGCCCTTGTCAACTTACTTTTTTATCATTTAGAATATTAGATTGATATTTAACATACCTTATATAAGTTATTATCCATGAATTAGATACCAACACGTTGATTTTGTATTTATTTTCATTTTGACAGTTATATCACGCATCTGACGTCACAATGTACCACCGCCAATCACAGTCACCACTCTGGTCACGTGATAAATTTAAGCCACTTCCTTAAGTTCTTTACGCCCATCAAGGCCCCATCGGTACATTGTGACGTCAGATACGTGATATATAACTGTGAAAATAACAACAAATACAAAATCAACGTGTTGGTGTCTAATTTATGGATAATAAGGTATGGTATTTATCAATCTAGTATTCTAAATGATACAAAAGTAAGATGACAAGGGCTTTAAGAAACATAACATTTCTACACGAAAGGAATAAATTATGCATTTATATCAATATGGCCTAAATGAAGCTAGATTAGAACAACATAAATAATTATGCACCACAACGTGATATTTATGCTATGTCACATAATTATTATGCAGTATAGCATAAATAATGTTCTATTGAACAAATTGTACTAAAAATGAGCTATCATAATAATTATTAAGCATTTATATTTATCCGTGTATGAATAATAGTTCAATTGTAATTTTGCTTGCTATAATAGCTCTTTAAATAACGATATATCCAGTAAAAAATAAATAAATAGCGTTAATACAATATTATTATCACGCTAGAATAAACAGAAATTTTATTTTATTAATTTTCATTCAAATGAGACACAAATTGGACATTAGCTTATTAACATAACAAAAACACATCAGCATTTATAATATAGAATTAAATATATCAGACCATATAGTTTTAAATTTACAATGAAGCTATGCATAAATATATATTTTAACATAATAATATATTGTATTATTATATATATTTTATTTCTACATCATTAATCATTCATTTGTTTTAAAATTAAAAATGATTAAAATATAAAATCTAAAGTACATATAACCATAAGATTTAATTTAGTATACATTAAACTGTCTATAGCATAGATACGACCAATTTAAATGGCTCAGATTTGGATCACGTGACTATAATTTAGCTCACCAATTGGTTAATACCAATTACTTTGTTTTGTGCCAAAAAAACTATAATATTTCATTATCAAGGTTCTTAAATTTCATTATTATTGCTATCATTTCACAAAGATTAAAAGATCTTACAAAATGTATGTATATGTGTGTATTTATATTTATATACACATACAGTATAATATACATTTTTTTATTACTATAATAACCTATTTTAAAACGTTTAAAATATGAAAGTCAAAGTAAAACGTCAAAGTTAAAATATTAAAACTTAAACACCAAAATTCAACACCATTAATTTACTCCAGAACATGTTCAGAGTGATAGGTTACCCTATTGGTGCCAAAAGCCATAGACCACATAAAACAACATGTGCTTTTTAATGAATAAACATGAAATGGGATCTTCAAAACTGTTGATAATTTTTAGCAGAATGTTAATGTAGCCCTACGAGAGAGTGTGAAAATACTGTAAAGTATGCAATTTAAGTGACTATTCATGTTTATGACGTCAGAAACATGCAAAAATTAGTATGAAAATGTTGTGCGGGTTTCATAAATTGAAATTTCTGATCACTGCTACGGAGCTACAGTTGGGTTTTGAGACAAACTAATGTTATTTATGGTAAGTCCCATCAAGTGTTTTGTGGTATAAATGCTTATGTTTTTCTCTGGTCTATTCCTATTAAGGATTGTTCAAACAACAAAGTTTTCACCGCATTTACAAAAAAAAAAAAAAAAAAAGTTTGCGAAATCAAGAAAAGCGCATTTTTTACGTTTTCACACAGTACATGAAAACGAACAAACGGATTTCAATTCTAAAAAAAGTTTTCAAATTGCCAAACACATGGCTACAATATGTAAAATAGAAATTTTCTACTACTTTTAAGTTTTCATAAGGTTTTAAAAACAGTCATTTTTTTATGAAAACTCTTTATTATATAATATGATCAATAGAATCTGATTATTTGTATAATCTGATATTTAAAAATCCCAATTATATTTACAACTGATTTCAGTAAATAAAATTTTAATTAACTTTTCAATAAATTATAAATGTTTTAAAAATGTAAATAATACAAACACAAATGGAATAATTAACTTCATGCATAACTTCATTAATTTGTAATCAAAATAATATTAAAAATTCATAAAGATTATTTGTTAAAAAAAAACTCTCGAAACCAATATAAATTTTGTGGTATACTTTGTTTCAACAATTTATTATTACTTTTTTAAAAAGTTATTAACGAAAAAGGGGGATTATGTATAAAGTGCAGCTATTGATTATTAATTTCTTATTATTACCATATAATATATAAAACCAACATTTTTGGCTACTACGCATGTTTTAGAATATTATATTGTATTATGATTCATTCGTTACGAAATATTTCATCAAGATAAAATTACGTTCAGAACCAGAGAACCAAGTTATTACTTTGCCAGAGAACAGGATGTATTGTGGTTATATTAACCTTTCGTACCTTGTTCTCAGTAAAATCATTATTACTTTATACATACATACATATACATATCATGACGCCATAGTCCCTTTCGGGGTAGGCCAGGACGAATCCTTTCTAGTAAGAGGGCTTACAATGATCTGTGGCTTACCAGACCACAGGCTCTATACCCTCAATACCACACTCCTCTGGGCTCCTAATACCAGACCTGTGCAGCTTGGACCACCAAATATTACGAAGGCAGCACTCGCCACTATGGACGAGAGGTGGTCAAACTGCCTGGCCAACCCACACATTGCAGCGGAAACGTACTCATTGAAACACACTGAAAATTCACCGTTCTAACCACCACACTTACAAGCTGGCCTTTCAAGGCCAACCCGGCTTGGTAATGAACGCCAAACCTCCAGCGTGCCAAACGAGCACGCTAACCACTACACCACATGGGCAGGTTATTACTTTATAAGACCTGAAAATCTACAAATATATAAAACATTGCCAAAAACAAAATGAGAGGTAATTAAAACCGGAAGCATAACTGATTCTAATCAAGGTATAGAAATAAAATTTAAAATGTAGTAACTTCAATATTACATTGATCACCTGTAAAATTTTAGTGTTTATTTTGGGGCAAATTGTGCGAGAAAAAGATTATTGCATCTAGTTGTAAAAATTTGTCAACTTGTGTTGTGTACCCTTTTTACGCTTTAAAGTAGTGATCACACGATGCCAAATTTGCAATAAATTTACTTTCATACAATATCCATTAAAAAGTATTAAATTTGTGTGCAATCAAATTTATTGTTTAAAGGCCTGTTTAAATAGAGCAATAGTTTAAAATTGTAAAATCATAATCGCCATAAAAAAATTTTAATGTAATTAAATTTATAGAAATTTTTTAATATTGCTCCATTCGACCCAGTCTTTACTCAAGCTAATTTTCTCTACAACTATTGCATGTTAATAAAGAAGTAATATATATATATATAATATATATATATATATATATATATATATATATATATATATATATATATATATATATATATATATATATATATATATATATATGATAATATAGTGCATCGAGTTAAGATAACACGAGTTAAAAATAAATAAATAAAATAAATTACGTAAGGGTTAAAGTACGGTATAAACAGAAAAAAAAATCACCATATAATTTTCAAAGCTTAAAAAAATCAACATGCTTGTGTGACAACTATTAACCAATATAAACGCAAAAAAAAAAAAAAAAAAAAATCAGTGTATTATGAGAATGGGGAAAAAAAAATGACAATCAATTTTATTTGTCATTGAAAAATTGCGTATTCTAGTTGAAAATGTTTTCTCTCGCAGAGTTTTACCCTCTAAAATCACATTTTTTTGTTTTTAGAGTAAAGCTAAATAAATGTGTTTACTTCTAATGTAGTGACATGAGATATTTATTATACAATTTACTTTCTCTCTCTCTCTCTCTCTTTCTCTCTCTCTCTCCCTCTCTATTTCGTTGCTCTAGTGCTTGCACTTTAGATCTTTTATACATTTGACATTGCAACTTTCGACACACCCAACAGAATTAAGAGAGAACATAGAAGAGTATAATATAAGATGAAAATCTATCCAATAATACTTGTCTTTTGTAATTGAAAAGTTATAGCTTACAATATATCAACTACTTTAAAAGCACTTTGGATTTATACTCAAAATATTGATTGATTTTAAAAGAGGTAAATGAAAGAAGAAAAATATCTTGATAAATAGGATGTAGTTATTTAATATATTTACTATTTTTAAAAGCATAATAATTTAAGGCAGGAAATCAATTACTGCGTGATTTAACTAATAAGTTGCAAAGATATAGAAAATTAGAAATTTTGCACAGTTATACATTAGGATATGGTATCTTTAAAGATGTAAAAATTTTGTCGGGTTGCCATGATAGATCTTAAATTATATATATTATATACATATTTTTTTTGAAGTTTAATCTTAGAAGAGCCCATTTTCATTTCAATGATTATTTTCTCTCTTATCTGATGGTTATGGGTACTGAATATTTTATCATAGGTTGCTGTTACTATTAACTTTCAAATGGCATCATAAAGTTTATTTTTTTTCTTTTTTAATTTTCAGATACAAACCGTTTACATCTAAATATAACACTTAAAGAAATTAAGTTTAATCATAAAAATAATACCATAGTATACATTATAATAGAAATGATACTAAAAAGACGTATGTTTCCATTTTTAGTGATAAATTTAAAAAGTTGAAAAATATATTTATTGAAAAAAAAATGTAAAATTTTATTTCTGTCATAAAAAAAGATTCATTACAAAAATCAGTCAATGATTTGTCAATATATATTTATTATTGGTTTATTTTAATTAAAATCAATGTCAAGGGATCCTTAGGGAGAAACGAAAGAGAGAGAGAAAGAGAGAGAGAGAGAGAGAGAGAGAGAGAGAGAGAGAGAGAGAGAGAGAGAAACTCAAAAATAATATCAAAATAAAAATATATGAACAAAATTTAATTTAAAAAGTTTTTCAAATGTTATTTTTAATTTCATTACACTTTTTCTCCTCAATTTCAATATGAAATGATAAAATTGTACCACGCATTCTATTGTATATAATACGTAACATAACAAAGTACTGTATGTTTTTATGAGAAAAATAAAACGTATTTAAAATTCTATAATACTAATAAAATAGGGTTTTTTTCTGTTATTGAAAAAACGAAAACAAAAAACAAAAAAGGAAAAAGGAAAAAAAACAAACAAACATAAAAATAAAATATTCAGGTGGGAATTCAGCTACTGCAGGATTGGACTAAAGAGTTATATACGAGAAAGAAAAATCTGAAAATTTCAACAGTGATGCATTAGAATAATTTATCTCCAAAAATGTAAAAAAAAAAAAAAAAAAAAAAAAAAAAAAATGAGGGGGTCACCATTCTAGATTTTAAATTTGGATTCTTTTGAAGTTTTGGTACCGTAAGTTGCTTTTACTATTAACTTTTACATGATATCATAAAGTTTTGAAGGTTTATTTTTAGATTTTAAGATATACAAGCCATCTAAATACAAACCTTAAAGAAAAAAAAATTGAATATAACCTTTTTCCCTCTATTTTCTCCCTACTTTAAAATTGTGTGCTTAATTTAAAACATTAAAAAAAAAATTCAAATGTGTAAAATTCAATTAAAAACAATTATTGTATATTTTAATAAAATACAAAAAAGCAAACACGTAAAATAAAATGACGTCATTGAAAATGTATACAGTATTTTAATCTAATAAACAGAGTTACGCAAAGATAATACTTAACAAAAGAAAGAAAAAAAACTGTCTTAAACCATTATAGCCATAGCCAAGTTTATTTTAAAATGCAAGTCAAGTTCTTTAACGTGAACGACGTGAAATAAGTATCGACTTTTTGGTTAACGTTTTTCTTAACTTTTCTTATTGTTGCTTAACCACGTATAGAATACGACTAGAATTTATTCACTAAATTGCTATTGCTTGTCGAGTAAACGTGAATTTAAATGATAAAAAAAACTTTTTTCTGGCAATAATTTATAATAAATGTCTGTACAATGGTTTGGAGCTGATTTTACATGAAGTTTACTTTCCGTATTGAAGGTGTTTGGTTGTATAAAATGAATGCTAATTTTTAGCAAAAAAAATGAAAAATTACCAAAATTTTGTATATCTATATTTTTTTTTTCTTACCAAATTTTAGCTGCTAAATATTCTGCCAAACGAAAGAAATATTTTGCGGTGTGCAACTTTACTGATGAAGCACAAACATGGATAGTTAAATAGTGCGACCATATTATTGGTTAAAACGCCACTAATATTTTGCCGTAATTTTTTTTTTTTTTTTTTTTTTTTACACAATATGGCAGCTGTATTTAAATGCACGGGTTGCGCTTCGTTGACTTAGAAAAGACACACCATTTCATTAATGCAACGTTAAAGGCATTAGAAATATAATTATGAAGTCAAAAGTACCTCTTTACAGGTGTTATAATTTGCATTATTGTAGAGAATACTTAAAAGCGTAGAACGCCTTGAACAAAAAAAGTTGCGTAATATCCAAACAAACCTTAAAATCAACGTTGGTTTGGCCGGAGTCATTGATTTCTAATTTATTTTCCATTTACAAAATGACACTGGCAGTCACTGACGTCATAGCTCGTCTGGTCCACGTGCGCGTAAAACAAGCGAGCTGTGACGTCAGTGACCACCAGCGGCATTTTGTGAATGGAAAATAAATTAGAAATAAATTACTCCGGCCAAATCAAAGTTAATTTTCAGGTTTTTTAAGATATTACGCAGCTTTTTTGTTCAAGGTGTTCTACGCTTTTAAGAATTTTATATAAAAATTAACAATTAGTTTCTATACGTATATCTTTCTTTTTCATCACTGTCATGGGCTACCTTTAAATTTACATCACAGCTCTTATACAATAATTAAATATAAAAATAAAAAGAACTACATAACTAACATGAACACTTCAAACAAAATGCCTTTTTTATATGACTTAACATTATACAAAAAAATATATGAAATAGTTTTAAATTTAGGTTCTATATACGAATTCTCTACATTTTTACATGGTGATCATTATTTCTGATAAAAAGCTTAATTTCACGTGACAAAAAGCAAATGTAAAAGTAACTCACAAGAAAATATGTTTAAGTAGGTAGATTTTATATTTATATATAAAAAAAGAGATGAAATTTTATACCTTTATAAAAAAAAAATTTTAAAATGAGAATACGAGCGAAAAGAAAGGAAATGTGAGTTCATAAAAAATGATTTTTAAAAGAGATTGGTTTTTATCTTAAATAACTAAATTTAGTGATTGGAAAATATACGCTGTTGAAGTTTTTCTATAACCTAAATTCACATAGACCACAAAAACCCCAACCTTTTTTTTTCTTTTATATAATAGCATTAAAGTATTATTTGAATAGACTAAATCGATTAAAATAAAGTTGGCTTTTTTTTACCTTTTGTTAGAGTCAGTGTAATATGGAGGTGACAATTGATCTCTCTTTTAGCTACCCCCCTCCCTCTCTCTCTCTCTCTCTCTCTCTCTCTCGCACGCACACACACACACACACACACACACACACACACACACACACACACACACACACACACACACACACACACACACACACACACACACACACACACACACACACACACACACACACACACACACACACACACACGCACGCACGCACACGCACACCCACACCCACACACCCACACCCACACCCACACCCACACACCCACACACCCACACACGCACACACACACACACACACACACACACACACACACACACACACACACACACACACACACACACACACACACACACACACACACACACACACACACACACACACACGCACACTCTCTCTCTCTCTCTCTCTCTCTCTCTCTCTCTCTCTCTCTACGTCTACACCAATACCACTTTCCATAAAATGAAATAATATTTTTATTCATTTAAAGAAGAGATAAAATAATATCGATGAATACCTTAGTTATATTGTCATAAGAATTTCTATAGAAGCAAAGAAAAGTATTGAAAGGTGGTCATGTAGAGCAAAATGATAACCATTATCAATGTTCTCATTGGGTAATAAGATATAATAGTGAAACGCCCTGTTATGATTGGCCATAATATACTTTGTTTAAAATATGAGGTTAATAAAGAAAGGAAAAGGTTAATGAAATATATATTTATTAGAAATTCAATGAATTTCAAGAATTAAACATTTGTATTATTTTTAAAAAAGTATATTATAAAGTGATTAAAATTACAAATTTAGTTTAAATAATTTATATACGGTAATTATTAATGTAAATTCATTTATTGAATTTATACTGTAAATTACATGATTATGTAACCGAGAATTGTATATTTCAAACCAAATTATTTTCACGTTTAGATTTTCAAAGTAAATTAATGCTAATTAAAATAAAAATAAATAATAGTTAATTACACAATGTAAATGATTAAATATTGTATGAATTAAAAACAGCTTGGAATTTTAATAAAACAAAATTTTCTCTATGTTAATTAAATCACTGCATATGAAAGAATGCTTAACATGTTGCATAACTTTTAGGATACAAAAGAAAGTAGACAAAAAAATGAATAACGTAAATATTTTAACAAACAAAAGCAAGTTTATTTTTTTATTCTTTAATCAAAACGTCTGTCAGCTATGGTAAAGTAAAATTGCATGTCAGAATATTCTTGCCAGTTGCAAAACTTCAACTTTTTTATATTTTTGTCTTTAGGTTGTTTTAAAAAAATTATTAAAAAAAAAAAAAAAAAAAAACTTTTTGTATTTATAACATAGAACTGTCTTCTTATATATTTGAATGTAATATAAGTTACAATAGAACAAAAAAAAGTTATAACTTTTCAACACTAGATAATGTAAAGCTACATTACGATATTATTATGTATATTTGAAGCCCCTACTGTCATAATTTTCAATGTATTTACTTCATTATTAATGTTATTATTTATAATATTAAATATACTATTAATAAAATTGGCTTATATAACACATAGATTCAAAGAAAGGTTATATAGAGCATGAATTTTGCATACTTTGCAATGCAAAATTAATTAACTACCCAAAATAAGGGGTATTATTAATTATAGTGAAATCGGTGAACCATAAATCATTTAATTATTTTACATATTTAGGTTTATTATATTTCATAAATATTATACATAATTTCATAATATTATTATATTTATAAACTTTAAATTAATATATATATAGATATATATGAATACTGATTGCCAAAATATTTAATAATACAAAATTTCATCCATAAACATTATTTAACTTTTAATATAGGAAACTTCGCATATTCAGGCATATTCATTGGCAAGGGTCATTACTTCGAACATTACCAAGGGTTATTATTAATAATTGTATGTTAATTTTGTAGTGAAATAGGAATTGGCAAGTTACTATAATTATTTTTAATTTTCAATGAGGGAGACCAAAGAATTTTAAGAGATAACTTCATTACATATTCTACAAGAGCACGCTGTCTTCAATTCATAGATATGAAAATTTGTCATTTTTGAGGTTATGAAGTATTTTTAATTAATTTTTGAATCTCACAAAATGACGTCACGGTTGTCAACTTTTTCCTATATGCAAATGTATAAGTTGCCACCCGTGACGTCATTTTTCGATTTTCCAAAATTAATTAAAAATACTTAGTTAACTTAAAAATGAGAAATTTGTATATCAATCAACTCAGGAATATGAATTCTTATTAGAATATATGTAATATTTGAATTTTTTTTTTAGTCTACCTCGTTGCTTGCTTTAGAGAGTCTACGTTAATTTGCACATCAATAAAAATCAAGAAGAAAAAAAAAAAAAAAAAAAAACGAGCTTTACTATGCTGTACAGTAAACGTACTTTTCATAAAAGAATAAAGTCCCTTTGCAGAGAATGCTAAAGCAAACGCCTATATAACAATAAAATGTTATACCTTATTGTTGTGTTGTATACATAGGATTCTGATAGTAGTATAATTTACCACTAAAAAAAAACTGTTAAGTATTCACAAAAATCAGAATTTTTTAAAACTCAACTCTGTCATCTTGTTGATGAATCCCACCCTAAACTTTTAAGTAACATTTCATTTTTACTTCATGTTAATTTTATATTTCGCAACCGTCCAGTTTGTCAGATCCGGTCAACTACTCCCTTAAACATTTATATTTGTTTATTTAATTGTTGCATGAATGATAATAACAACAACTTAACTATAGATTACAACTTACAGGGGTGAGTATTTACACTTACCGAAGAAACAGAACACTTTCGTTAAAAAAAAAAAAAGTTAACGAGTTTCCATTAACTTTGATATGACATACTACGTGTTTAACATACAAATTGGCTAAAATTTCTAATTAAATACGTATAAATCTTAAAGTAAAATTATACAACAAACAACAAAACCCAAAAATCCAATTATATTCTAATTTAAATTAGAGAGTTAAAAGATTTTAATTTACGTATATATATAAATGAAAACAACATTTTATCTCATCTCTTTTTCCAATTTAGTTATTTTCTGATTACAAAATCACTCAAGTATAAATAAGCTTTTAACTCTCATCGTGACGTGTATAGCTCTCAAATAAGGCTAATCTGCAGTGTATTTTAAATTAAATATAATTATGCAATTTATACTTGCAGTATAATAGATAGAGAGAATGCAGTTTGCATCATAAATCTTAATAAAATTCATGAATGTAAAAGACAACTTCTATATAATGATGACAAAAAAGTATCTTTTATTTATAAGATGAATGAATTTTAAATGAAGAATTGTTTTTATACATTCTGTTTTTAAAGTTAGTAAATGTATAATATAAATAATAATGAATTGCTTATATGATAGCTACTACTAGCTATAGCATCTTTTCTGCTGATATCAAGTAGTTTTTTTTTTTTTTTTTTTTTTTTTTTAAATTTATTAATTTATTTTTTAAGCTATATTGACTAACAAGTAAGTTTAAAGTAGCTAAGTTACTGGCTGATATCTCACAAACTGAACCGTCATGAAATATAAAATTAACATGAAGTATAAAGATGAAATGTTACTTAAAAATTTATAGTTATGTCATATGCAAACACGATCAAATATTTAAGTTATTCTACTTTAAAGATAACATGTACTTTAAATTTATTTGGAAATTATAGTATTTGTTCTTGTGCTGGATATAAATAACATAGAAAGAATTATTGTGAAAATAAAACTCATTGTATGACTATTTCCGCACTAAGCCTGTCACCCTCTTTGTTAAGTGGCTAAATGCATTAATTTTTTGAAGCTTGCACATTTTGTTACTTTATTTGAGTAGATTAAACACCCCCAATACCCCACATTTACTTAAGAATTCAAATTTAGTTAATGCTACTTTTACTTAAAGCCATAGACCACATAAAACAAAATGTGCTTTTAAATGACTAAACATGAAATAGGATAATCAAAACTGATCATAATTTATACCAGAATGTTAATGTACTGTAAAGTATGCAACTAGCGTGACTATTCATGTTTCTGAAATATGCAAAAATTAGTAAAAAAAAATGTTATGCAGGTTGCATATATCGAAATTTTCTGATCACTGCTACAGTTGGGTTTTGAGACAAAGTAAAGTTATTTATGTAAGTCCCATCAAGTGTTTTGTGATATAAATGCTTATGTTTTCTTCTGGTCTATTCCATTAGCTTTAAGAATTAAATTTTAGATTTTTTTTATTTACTTCATGCTTTGTTGTAACAAAATACGTAGAATATTAGAAGAAGAACAAAACCCAACTCATGTCTACTTTTAGTGTAGTGGAAAATAATGATTTTCCTATGCAAAGACACGAGACATGATGATAGATGATGTAGTAAATAGAGTGAACAAAAAAATAATACCTGGGTTCACCACGTAGATTTTGACACCTATATGTTATAACATTTTCAACTCTTGAAAAACTAAATAGCTCCATGAAGAATGTTTTACTGCAAATTGATAAAACTACCCATCACAATACTTAAATCGATCGTTACACGAGTGAAGCGTCATACAAAAGAAAATTCATATCATATAAGCTGGTTTCATTCATGTTAAAGTCGACGCCATAAGTGAGCGCTAAATAACATGGGCCAGTATAGGAAAGGACTCATTTTGACAGTTTAAAAATACTTTGCAATAAAAGCATTGATGCTGTTAACCGGTTGAATTAGTTTTTCAAGAATGCAAGAAAAATGATTATTAGCAAAAAAAAAAAAAAAAAAAAAAAAAAAAAAAAATCCAAAGAAAATCCAAAGAAAATAGCCAAAAACTACGTTTGTACTATGCTGAGCAATGTTATCCATTGCTTAAGAAGAGCATCAAAAAGTATTCAGAATGACATCATGCGCACACACTCTATAGTTATACAAACTGATTAAACATTTGAAGTTATTTTTATTGTATAGACATTAAGTTGTTTTTATTGTAAAGATATTTTTAATAAAAATGTTCTGACTTTGTATTTTTGTTTACATTAAAGCAAAACGATGAAAAGGTAAATAATTACACAATGAAAGATAAGAAGTTGTTTTTTCTCCATTCTATTATACTTTTGATTTCTTGGAAGAAATTTCTTTTTATGTCAACACATACAAACAAAGAAAAAAAAATTGCGCAAAAAAAAAAAAAAAAAAAAAAAAAAAAAGTGCCTGTAGATCAGCAATAATATACATTATGTAACAAAAACTATTTTTTTTTGTGTTCTAGGTAAGGAGAATTTTGCTGTTGCTGCCATTCTATCCATGACGTCATTAGGTAACGTTGATATTACTTAATAACTTAATCCATATATAAACTCATATGTATACATATATAAAGACAACTCTATGAGCTATAAAAAAATCTCATTTATATCATATTTGATATAAATTAAACATTTAAATCTCTATGAATTTTTAGTCATTTCTATTGATGCATAAAAAAATATTGCACTTTTAAAAATAAAGATTTTGCTTACACGTACATAAAATTACAATATAGAGAGTTTAAAAAAATATATATATGAGAATGGGTTCATTTTGCAAACGCAATCACATTTTAATGCATTATTTACAATTTTATGCGACAATAAATTCAAATATTCCAACATTATAAAAGATAATATTACACTATAAATTAGATACGCAGTGTGTTGTTTTTTTATGTTTTTTAAACAGAATTTTTGTAGTGAATATCACATTGGTATATATATATATTTTTAATAATATTGATCTTTTGTTGTTTTTTTTCTTTCAAAAATATCAAATAACTATAGCTCGTTCTGTAAACTACACACAAAAATTGAGCCGGCTTCGAAAATGTTCCTTTGTTATAAACATCTGGACTGGATATGACGTCGTTACCTGTTTACTACGTTTATATATATGGTCGATCATTGTTATTTCTTCGTTTAGAACTTTGAACTTGATAAGAATGAAAGAAACTCCACAAAAAAAAAAGTTCCATACTCTTCATGCGACTCAATTTTGTTGGCTCAAATAACAAGATCAACCAATGAATGTGTCGTATTTTGTTGGTCAGCCAATCACTGTTGTTGAGATTCACTTTACTTTACAGAACAAGCTTATAACTGTACATTTTGTACACTCATGAGTCATGACAGTAAAAAAATGCATACTCTATAACATGTATAATATAATCATTGATTTATAATTATGTATTTAAATAGTTTCAATTGTATGCATTTTCTAATGCTGTGAGTGTACTTTGTGTAACGTACGAACGTACCGCATTCTATTTTATTATTTGAAATTTGTGGTTTTTGGCCAAAACTATAGAACATCACAGTATATTTATTGTGGTAACATATCAATAATGGGTCTTTAATTAGAAATCTATATATATATATATTCAGTTTAGATATTTTAATGGTTTTTTGAAATTTATTAGATTCATTAACAAAAAGTTAAGAAAATTGAACAGAAAATTTGACCCTAGAGCCTAATTATTATAAATTGAAAAAAAAAAAATCGAATAGAATAAAAATGTTTTCCAAAGCCAAAATTTTAAAAATATCTAAAAAACAAAATTGTTTTTGCTGTTATTGACAGATAAAAAATTGAAAAAATAACGGTAAACAATATTAGATTCAATAAAAAAACTTGTTTGTGTCTGCATTCTTCCGTAGAAAATAATAATAAATAAAACAATACTCAGGAGAATAAAAACAAAAAATCCATATGTTTGAAATAATACACAAAACTCTACAACGTTGATCGAATAAAATACAAAGATGCAATAATTTAATATAAATATAATATATAGTTGGATTACTTGTGCAATGATTCTCATGTGAACCGGAAATAACTTATATAGCAACAGTAAATAAAAAAAAAGTTATTTTAGTTGTTTATTTATTTTTTGCAACTTTTCAATTTTTGAGTAGTACACAATACGTTTTTTTAGCATAAAATGTTGAAAATGTTTTCTAAAATAAACATATAAAATATATAATGTAATTTTTGTTGTTGTCGATCCTTATTCCGGTAGTTTTTTTTATTTATTTAGTTTTTTAGTTTTTTTTTTTTTTTTTATTGCAAGAAGTGCTAATACTTATAAGTATAACATGATAGTTGTATAGCAAGTAATTAAATAACTAAATAGTACAGAAAGCAGCTACCTTAATATTTTTGTACATTAAAAATAATATAAATGGTGGAGAGTACGTATTAATTAATGAAAAGTAAAGCTTATGCAGAATTCATCAAAAAGTTAATGCTAAAATACAAAAACAAAAAGGGAAAATGTAACAATTATATTAGCTCAGTTCCATTAATAAAAAATAATAATTTATGGTATTATATAACATAATTTTAACTATAGGGTCTATACATTCATGTTAAAGTCGACGCCATGTTTGGATAACTCAATAACATGGGTAGCATAGGACAAAAAATCATTTTGCCAGTTTAAAAACACTATGCAATATTTTTTAGAGCCTTGATGTTGTAAATATGTTGAATTAGTATCTAAAGTATGTGAGAAAAATAACAATAACAAAAAATTAACCGATTTGCCAAAGAAATTTGACTTAAACGAAGTTTGTCCTATGCTGAGAAATGTTATTGACTACTCCAGTATGGCCTCCAAGCGCAATAAATATGACGTCATCCGCATACACTTTATAGCATAAAAGTTATGTTGTACAGCATAAATAGTTTTGTTATTATTATTTTGCATCATAATTGATTCAGAACTTACATTATTCAATGCACAGTCAGTTAAATAATTAACAATTTAAGCCTTAATACCTTTTATACTGAATATAGTCAAATGAAATGAGGTTCTGTTTAAAATAACACTAACACAAAATAATATGTATGTAATAAATGTAGGGCTCAATTTTTGAAATTAAATTTTACCTAATGATTGTAAAGTAGGATTTAATCTCAAAATCTAAAACGAAAACGTCAAAACTTTATGATACCATTAAAAAATAATAATAATAAAATAAAAGGAACCCGTGACCATCAGATAATAGAGAAAATAATTATATTGAAATTAAAATGGGCTCTTATGGGACTAAAGCTTCAAAAAAATTGTAATTTAAAATCTTTGACTCCCCAATTTTATTTTATTATTTTTTTTTGAAGATAACTACCTTATCCTAATAAATCATTGTACAAAATTTCAATTTTTCTTTCTTTACATATTTTTAGTCTAATCCCGCAGTAGCTGATGCCCTGCCTTAAAAATAATTTCCCTCAAGTTATATTATACCAAAAAGGTTATCTAAGTAATCCTTTTTTCTTTTTTTTTTTCTTTTTTTTTTTTTTTTTTTGTTCTACGTAGTTTATTATTATTTTGCTATACGAGAGTATACGTATGCTCTCTAAGCTTTATTATAAAGGACCGACGGCTATTTGCTCCATAAAATAGGAAATAGTACATACACATAAATCATAATAGTCCTTAAAACCCTTAGGTCCTAATAAAGTGCTCTTAAAATATGAGGGCTGGTGTATCTGTTTATTTGTATGGTTTAATGTCAATATACCATAGATGATTAATTTCAGTAATTCTTTGTACCATGCTTTGTGTACACTGGCATTCTGCATAAAATTGACATCAAAGCTGGAGATACCAATTTGAAAAGAAAAAGACTTAAATTTTACTTTAAGTAACTGTAAGTGCTAATCTTTTTTTTTTTTTTTTTTTTTAATTGATTTACTAAAGGTAAAGAAAATTAGACGCGTGTTTTGCAGTTGTTTCGTGAGGGTACAATATTTATATCGCAAACCACTGCACGAGACAACTTTTCTTTTTTAAGCGGCTTCTCCGTTAATATTAACTTTATGAAAAAAGACAGTGTACCTTTTAATAAGATCACACTTTGATGGTTTTATAAATTCTAATTGTATTTTAAAATAACTTTACTATCGTAATTATTGAAAAACGTGTATAAACGTGTTCAATTTTAGCATAGTAATTCCTTTGTTTTCGCTATATTCCATGAAAAAGTTAATAGTATGAATGCTATTATTTAATGATTACTGTAAAAAGTAAATGTGGTGTTACATTACATCACAGTAAAAAACTAGCGCATTAAATAAATATATAAAAAAACAATCATTTCATTATTATAAATCTTAGAATATAAACATTTTTTTAATGTTTATTACCAAAAATTAAGTACCATAACATTTCAATGTAAATTACGTATATATTTCTTTACGATTTACATTACGCAAAAACTTATATTATATAATGTAATAAAATATCCAATATTATATATATTAAACCACAGAAAATTAATTAAGTTTTTTTTTAATTCTTATATAATAAATTTTATAAAAGAACGCAAGAGAGAGAGAGAGAAAAAGAGAGAGAGAGAAAGAGAGAGAGAGAGAGAAAAGTTATTTTTATTTTTTTAGTGTATTACGTACTGTAAATTTTATTTTAACGTAGTTTCTTTTCTTTTTATGTTTTTTTTCTTTTTCTCGTAAGAAAAAAAAGGGTAGTTTTGAGGCACTTTGTGAATTACTTGTATGTATATGTTGTGAATCTCTCTCTCTCTCTCTCTCTCTCTCTCTCTCTCTCTCTCTCACACACACACACACACACACAGACACACACACACACATTTACCACACACACATTTACTTTCACTACTTTTTCTCTCTCTTATTCTTTCTTTTTTTTTCTTTTTTTTTTTTATCCTGACCGTCAATGCATTGTTACTAAAACTGCATAAATAATTCAAACCAACATTCCAACAGCTAGCTTGCCTTTGGCTACTGCTAATCTCACTTTTGCAAAATCTCCTACTTTTTTTTTACAAGATTGAAGTAAAAAAGAAGGTAACATCATACAAAACTGAATTCATAATTTTATACATTACTATAATCATATGAATAAAATCAGTTCAAAATATAACTAAAAAAAATGTAATAATCAGATAACGATTCATTATATTTTCTAAGTTGTATTTTATTGATCATATTAAAGTATACCTTACTATTAATATTACCTTGGATTAGTTAACGATAACGTCACTACCTTTTCTACCGGACCTTGTTAAACCACTAAAACCAAAAAGACATTCCCAAGGCAATAAACATGAAATGTAAAGTGAAAGATACATACATACATACATACATACATACATACATACATGTGCTCTTTTTCTTTGCTGCTTGTAATACTTTATTGTTATAATTAAATATATAAAAGTGGGATGTTAATTTATGTATTATGTAAATATTAAAAAGAGTTTCAGTTACTATTTGCGTAGTTTTTAAAATGTTGGACATTCAGGTGTTTGTGTTACTCTCTCTCTCTCTCTCTGATTAACATTCACCTATACGTAACATTTAAGAACGTGATGCTTAATAAAATAAGTAATTTTACAACCATATGGATAGAAATATATTTTCAGAAGTATCCGTCCATGCGAAAATATTTCCTATTCATTATACCGTAAGGAGATACTATTCAAAAATATGTTAACTTATTAAAGTGATATGCAACTTTTAAATGTATGCCATTTTTCTTTATATTTTGTTATTATTGAATTCTTTCATTGTTAAAGAAATATAAAAAACATAAACATTTATACCATACAATACTCGATGGGACTTACATAAACAACATTAGTCGCCGTAGCTGTGATCAGAAAATTTTGACTTATGCAATCCGCACGACATTTTATACTAATTTTTGCATGTTTCTGACGTCAGAAACTGAAATTGTTTTACAGTATTTTCAGGGTTTTTGTGGGGTCACATTTACAATAGACCAGAAGAAAACATAAGCATTTATATCACAAAACACTTGATGGGACTTACATAAATAACTTTAGTTTGCCTCAAAACCTAAATGTAGCGCCGTAGCAGTGATCAGAAATTTTTGATTTATGCTACCTGCACAATATTTTTTCTTCTAATTTTTGCATGTTTTTGACGTCAGAAACATGAATAGTCACGCAAATTGTATACTTTACAGTATTTTCACGCTCTCTCGTGGGGCTACATTAACATTCTGGTAAAAATTGTCATCAGTTTCAAAGATCCCATTTCGTGTTTATTCATTAAAAAAATTTGTTTTACGTGGTCTATGGCTGTAATGATTAAGATGATGAGGATTTTTTGAGATTCTCTATTAAATAAAGCAGAAAATATATTTCATGTCAAGTTCTATATTCAATTGATTGTCCTCTAACTTTGCTGCTGGGTTACCTGTACATATTCATCACCCACACAACATCAAGGTATCTCCAGGCACTTCTCTTTCTCTCTTTCTCTGTCTCACAGACTGACCAGTGCAGATAAAAGACTTGAAAAGTCATTTAAATAAAAAAAACGGAAGAAAAAAAGAGGAAAAGAAATTAGATCTACAAAATGTCAAGTGCCACTCTTGTGCATGAGTTTTACATCGTTAAATGTTTAGTATTAAATTTAATATAATTAATCGTATACCTACCATTTAGGGGAAGTATCTACTGACGGATTATAGAGCAATAGTAATCAATATTAACTACTTTAACTTTTATATTTATCAACAAAATATTATAACATTTTGTTTCTAAACAGAGTATCATAGCATTATATATAACCAAAGAATTTTATTTGCATTATTGTCCGCAAATATTATCCATCCATTTCTTAGATACATAAGAGATTATTTATGATTCGTCAATCATTTACAAAATCTTTACTTTTCCTATTGTGAATACACAATAATAATTTTGTGTATAAAATATAAATACAGTTATTATTTGACTAATAGAGGAATAACTTTTTTGAGACCGACTTTAAGGGAGTAGGGGACCGACGTCGGCCATTAGACTCAAACTTTTATCGGCAAAAAAATCTAAAATTTTGCACAATAATACTTCTGCTTAAGACAATTTCAAATATATAAAATTTTTGGGGGGTCACCGTGCAAATTAATTTTATATTTTTTTTGAAATTTTAAGCCCATAAGGCATAATGTTAATTTTAATAATTTTTTTCTTTTTTTTTTGGACGGTGACACATCTTGAAATTTTTATCACGGCTAGGTGTGACCCTTAGCTACACAATGACACCAAATTTAGACCCAAAACACGAGCTAGTTTTTGAGATATAAGGTCGGTCCCCTACTCCCTTAAGCGATTTTGCTCATATCCGCTTCCATTTTAACGGTCTGCGCATGCGTAGTAAGTAGAAACGGAAGCGGATGTGACTGAAATTGCTTATATTCAGCCTCAAAACAGTTGTTCCTTTATTAGTCAATCACATTTTTATTTTTTAAATTAGAGATATCTAATAAAATTTAAATATACTGTAATTGGAATTAACAATAAATAAATTTCCTCACAATTTAATGTACAGAAATGACTTGTATGAAAAATAATTGTCCCACTCATGCAAGCAAAATTATTATATGAAAATAATATAGAAAAAATTATATAAATAACTAAAAAAAAAAATAATAATACAAAATATATTGAGTAAATTTGTTTCCATTTGTTCAAATGAAAAAAGCATCTATAAATGATGTTGTTTGTTTTCAGATTCTCACATTTACAATAAAAGAGCACAGAATACAATGAACTGTCTGAGAGAGAGAGAGAGAGAGAGAGAGAGAGAGAGAGAGAGAGAGAGAGAGAGAGAGAGAGAGAGAGAGAGAGAGAGAGAACATTATCCGATGCGTTTTTACACTCGCACTCACACACACAATTTAGAGGGGAATGCGAGTTTTTTTTCTTTTTTCTATACTTAATTGTATCATATATTTTACGAATGTCTGTCTTAATTTTTTTATTTTCCACTGCAGCCGCCAGCTCTCACCTTAATTGTATATAATTGAAAACATAAATAATTTAACTTATATTCTCATAAATATTATAGAAATATAATAAAGTACATAAATTTTAATTAATATTAAAGTTGCACTTTATAACAAACTAGAAATATAGCTTTATATAATATATAAATTTAAAAAAAAATGTCAAAAAAAATGTTGAATTAGACTATAAAAAATTGACTTGCTATAATGAAAAATGTATGAAGTTTTAATTAACTCTTTAACTTTAAACGATTCACAATGATATACAATAAAAATGGGTAAAATTGTTCTTTGGTCGCACAATATTGAAAAATATTACGGGGAAAAAACTTGAATTATTTTATTAAGTTCTCATGTTCATTTTTTTTTTTTTAATTTAAATCATATTTAGTAAGATTTTGAATATTTTCAAAATGACTTAATTATTATGAGTACGTAGTTACGTACATGCACTGTACTTAACCTAAATATAAAATATATCGTATTTATGTACATGTGTATAACAAGAAACATAAGCACCAAGAAAATAAGTACTTGATATACGAGAGAGGGAGAAGAGTACTCATTTTATGTGTATTGCAGGTTAGTGTACTTGTCATAAAAATAAAATTACATAAATTAGTTCAAAAAAAAAAAAAAAAAAAAAAAAACTTAAAATGCTAAAAGTTATCTCCCTAATCTAACCAACCGTGGAAAATTGTGTAACCATAGCCATAGTAGCAACTATAGCAACCCCAAGCTATATCAAGCGTAAAGAGTGAACCATATGCGTACAAATGACTAGAAAATTTAAACCCATTACTTCTAAATTACGACGTACACTAATTATAACAGAAAAAAAAATAGATTTTTAATTAAAATTTATAAATTTATATTCTTCATTATAATTAATTTTTATATAATATTCAATTTACTAGACTCAAAAATTAATTAGCTATTTTTTTTAAATATCTCTTGTGGTCAGAGAAAAATATTAAATTATTATTTTTTTTTTTTTTGCTCTTGTACTTATAGAGGGTGGTATCTGTATGTTTGCTAGTTATTATTTGTACAACACCGTTCTTTGTAAGCTTTACATAACAGATTAAAACTTGGAGAGAGCGAGAGTTTCAGAGTGAGAGAGAGAGAGAGAGAGAGTGAAATACACGTACGAAAATAGAATATAAAACGTATATTTGTACAGAATATTTTTTTTATTTGGTACGCCTTAAAGAGAAGTTCACTAATTAAATGTAAAAGCTAAGAGTTTTATATACAATTGTATTACAAATACACTTATGAATTTTAAATGTTTTTCAAAAGTAAGTGCGTATATACGTTATTATATTTGTCTATTTTTATAAGTAAATTTTTGTGTGGTCATGTTTGTTTTACACTTTTATTAAAACTATGTCTTTACATTTACATAATGTGTGTGTGTGTAGTGTGTGTGTAGTGTGTGTGTAGTGTGTGTGTAGTGTGTGTGTAGTGTGTGTGTAGTGTGTGTGTAGTGTGTGTGTGTGTGTGTGTGTGTGTGTGTGTGTGTGTGTGTGTGTGTGTGTGTGTGTGTGTAGTGTGTGTGTAGTGTGTGTGTGTGTGTGTGTGTGTGTGTGTGTGTGTGTGTGTGTGTGTGTGTGTGTGTGTGTGTGTGTGTGTGTGTGTGTGTGTGTGTGTGTGTGTGTGTGTGTGTGTGTTTAGCTTTTGAAAAGTATTTTTTTCCCTAGTTGAAGAAAATAGCAAAAAAATGGATAGTTATAAAAACGTAAATTTTAGCTCGCTCTTCATTTTATGCCCTACAAATTGTAACGATTCTTTAAAGCTTAAAAGGCTAATGTACTCAAAACAAAACTGAATCATCATGAGATGGGACCATAATATGTCTCTTAACCCTTTACTAGCTCTACAAACTGGGATTTAAAAAATTGTTAAGTAGACAACTTTTGGTATTCATGACGTCGCCAGTTCTAGAGTACAATAGAAATTGTGAAGCAGTTTGCCTACTGAACAATTGTTTTCCTCAGTTTGTATGGGATTACGTAATATAATGTATGTGTATGCAAGATGGTCAAATCTCATGATTTATATGGGAAGAGATATTTTGGGTACAATTGCTCTTAAAGTAGCCTTCACAATGGACTTAAGATACATTGGTGAATTTTCATTGGTTGATTTATGTTAGAATTTTACGCACACTGTAAAATTTAGCTTTACAGTTACATTTTACAGTTTTAATTTTTACATTTTTTTTTAATTTGCAACAACAAATACTAATAAAAATAAAAATATCACCTACAGTTTTTATTAGTTAGTTGGTATGGATTACTCTCACCTTCACCTTGAATCAAGTAGGATAGTAGGATTCCGGTTTTGGTGTTACAAAAGACGAGATAAGAGAACAACACAATAATAGTGCAATCAAGAAGTCTTAAATTAAGTTCTTTTTTATTATTATGATATTTTTGTACATTCCTGACCCTGTATACAGTATAGTATTAGAAATGGTCACGAGCTAACTTTTTTAAGTGTACCCTTGTTGGAATTAAATTTATTATATTACATTCGTTTTATTTATTTTTTATTATTATTATTATTTTTAAACCCAAAAACATACAACTTAATGACATTAAATGCATTTTTCTTAACTCGCAATTGTATTTTATATATCTAAAACATTTTTATATACATAATACGATCAGCATTTTGAAAAGCAATGGATCGGATACAATTTTTTTTTATTTCAATCATATACATTAGAAGGACAACTGCTCTCTTTCTCCCTCCCACTTACTCTTTTATTCTTTTACGCCTAAATTTGCCAACACAGTAAAAAAATAAATAAAAAAAAGAAGAAGAAAAAAAGGTGATGGTGAAAAAAAAAAAGAGAGAGAGAGAGAGAGAGCAAATATTTACTGTCTTTTTTTACGCTCAATTTTACAATTCCATTTTCCTTTTTCCTTTTTTTATATATATAAATTTCCTATAAAGTCAAAAAACGATCAAAGTAGGCAAATCAACTTAAATATTCAGTAAACGTTGAACGAATGAACATTTGGTTTATATATGTGTATTTTTTATTTCATATATATATATATATATATATATATATATATATATATATATATATGTGTGTGTGTGTGTGTGTGTGTATATATAAATGACGAACACATGAATTTTACCTGTGTCGATAAATTTTGTCAATATTTGAGTTTCTGTGGTGACACCTCTCTCCCTCTCTCTCTCTCTCTCTGATATTAATTAAATATTTCATGTATTTGTATAACCTCTATATATGTATGTATTTGTGTATTTGTGTGTGTGTGTGTGTGTGTGTGTGTGTGTGTGTGTGTGTGTGTGTGTGTGTGTGTGTGTGTGTGTGTGTGTGTGTGTGTGTGTATGTGTGTGTGTGTGTGTGTGTGTGTGTGTGTGTGTGTGTGTGTGTGTGTGTGTGTGTGTGTGTGTGTGTGTATGTGTGTATGTGTGTGTGTGTGTGGAAATAAAAATATAAAAACGAATTTATTTTGCACACGTTTGATATACAGTACGTACTTTTATTTTATTTTTATTTTTTGGTTCATATTTTGTTCAACAACAACAAGAAAAAAATGAAAATATTTTATTTTTCCATTAATTAAATTGAAAAGCTAACAAGTAAATATCATACTTTTTTAAGTGTCTGTAAAAAGAAATGAGATAAAAAAAATGCGCTTTTTTATTAACTGCCTTATAATTTTTAATCAATTTTTTTATACTTGAGTTTTTTTTAAATGCTTTTATTTCAATTACTTAGTACTTTTTTAATGTACAGCTGTGTACAGAAGTTTGCAAACGATTTGCATAGGCAAGCCGCAACCACCCTGATCTATCTTTATGAGAAAACGCAGCGGTTGCCGCAGCCCAGTTTGGAAACTTTGTCAAGAGGTGTACTTATACTGCATATTATTTAACTTTTTTTTTAATAAATCATTGACTTAATATGCTTTTTTTCCGCCCTGCTAATTTATACAATCTAAAAAATGGAATTAGAAATCTCTCTCTCTCTCTCTCTCTCTCTCTCTCTCTCTCTCTCTCTCTCTCTCTCTCTCTCTCTCTCTCTCTCTCTCTCTCTGATAATCTTACAATAAAGGTTAAAGAAATCTATTTTTGGTAACTTTTATAGTATCCTTTTAAAGATTAAATCCTTCAATTTTTAGAAAATAGGAAGTAATTTTACTAAAGTAAATTGCATTAACGCTACACGCAACCTCTTCAAATCTACTCTCTTATATAAATGGTTAAATATGTAAAGCTTTAACGAAAAAAATCTATATATTTCTTTCTCATGAATTTATGTAGATATTTTCAATAAATTAAAACAGTAAGAGAAATACATGTTATTTTTTATCGTCTCTTTCACACAATGAACTATATATTCAATGTATATACACAAACAATAAATTGAATTGCTAGCAAAGTTAATATATTTTAATGAAGACTGCTTTGCAATCAACATCTGTTCACGGGTTCAATTTAATGTCAATATTATTTTCAATGCACATTAAATTTAGGTGCATGAAAATTTAATAAATTTTAAATAAAGACCTTATACAATTAAGTTCAATATTTATATGGTTCTATTCAATATGTCAATATTTGCAATATGCTATGAATTTGATTTCATTCAAATTTAATATATTTTCATGTAATCAATAATAATTTATTGCATCGTGTGCGCAGAACATTGATGCAGTGATAAAAAAAAATACTGCAATGACTTAAAATTCTTGTATAGTTTGTATTGAAAGAGATATAAATCTAAAGCAGGTGTTGATTAAAGGTTCTTTAGTGTTGATATACTGCAATGTTAGTTGATGCAGATAAAATATACTACCATATATTATATAAAAGTACACTTTACATGGACAAAAATGACAACTTAAAGCGACTCTCCAGACCAGACAACATGCCCTTTTATTTCATTAAACACTTAATTGGATTCCCAAAAATACAATTATTTTGTCCAAGAACCCAATCGTGACGCCTTAAAGGCATAGACCACATAAAACAACATGTGCGTTTTAATGAATAAACATGAACTGGGATCTTCAAAACTGGTGACAATTTTTACCAGAATGTTAATGTAGCCCCACGAGAGAAAGTTAAAAAAACTGTAAAGTATGCAATTTGTGTAAAAATTCATGTTTATGACGTCAGAAACATGCAAAAATTAAGTTGCATAAATCGAATTTTATGATCACTGCTACGGGGCTACTGTTGGGTTTTGAGACAAACTAAAGTTATTTATGTACATCCCATCAAGTGTTTCCTGATATAAATGCTTATGTTTTTCTCCGGTCTATTCCTTTAAACGTATAAGAAAAATTTCAACATATGCAACACTTTTTCTATTGAACATCACTAGTCATGACGTCAGCAATAGTGCATATGTTTTTGCATACTTTACAATTTTTCGATCTCTTTTACAGAGTTACATTTGCGTAATAATGAAATTAAATAATGTTACTGAATGCCCGATTTTATATTAATTAAAATAAAAGTGCATGTTGTTAGGCCTGGAGAGTAGCTTTAATAATTATGCTAACGTATTTCAAACAATATTTATTTTATTTTCATAAAAGCACAATTCTCACAATAATGAATAATAATTATAATGCAATAACAAAAATGTTGTACATTCATTTTTATTTATGGTATTTCAAAATATCAATGTTGTATATGCTATTACATGTATACAGCTCATACTACGTATTTTATTCATTCCCCTCCATTAAGAAATCATTGTAAAGAATCAATACATATTAAACAGGTTAATTCTTACCTATTTAAATTTACAGACTCTCACACTAAAAAATAAACATTGAAAAGCTTGTACACAGTTTTGCAATTCTTTAAGTATTGTGGATGGTTATGACGTCACTAAACGTTGATATTTCAACAATAAGAACGTTAGTGACGTCACAAGCGTTGGGATTAAATAGAAAAATCGTAGATTTGTAACGGTCAAGTTTAACGTTTATTCTATTGTGATTCTAACGCTTGTGACGTCATTTACGCTTTGATAGTTATATTGTCAACGTTTAGTGACGTCATAACAGTTGATTATACAATACTTAATGCATTACAAAACTGTGTACAAACTTTTCAACGATTTTTTTAGTGTGTATGTCCTTATCATTGGAATTTTTTTTTTTTTATTATTCCTTTTTTTATTTTTACATTACTTTTGCCCACAAAATAATAAATCGAAAAAAAAAAATCTTTTACTGTACTGGCTTCCCTTTTCATATTATGTAACAAAAATCTTGTACTACAGTCTAAATAACTTTTTTATCTGATAAATAAACTGATTCTTTGAAGATAAAAGTATAGAAAAAAAATAGTACAGTCCTATCCCCTTTGTTATATAGAAAATAAATAGTACAATACTGCGGTAAAACATACTTACTTGTGTATGTATGCATGATGATAGTTTTGAAAATAAAGTAGTACATTGAAGTTCATCAGTAAAACACAATAGCAAGAGGAGAGAGAGAGAGAGAGAGAGAGAGAGAGAGAGAGAGAGAGAGAGAGAGAGAGAGAGAGAGAGAGAGAGAGAGAGAGAGAGAGAGAGAGAGAGAGAGAGAGAGAGAGAGAGAGGTGCTGAGTAGGCACTAAATTTTTACTACATATTGAAGTAATTTAAACCCTCATCAACTTCTCATTAACATTTTCCCCCATATTTCTTTATATTTTTATATTATAAATATGAATTGATTAAATTCATCCATCATCTAAATTTAGCATACAATTTTTACTTTTTTTTATTTTTTATTTTTAGAAAATTAAGTATGTATGCATTCAAGTTTGTATTATAATTAATGAATATAGTTTATGCTTACTAGCATGGAAATATTTGATATTGACTGAACATGTAAAATGGAGCATTTTTAAGGTCTCCATGTCGTGTAAATATTAATCCATAAAGATTTGATTTCTAAACAGTATTAAAGCCCTAGACCACATAAAACAACGTGTGCTTTTTAATGAATAAACACGAAACGGGATCTTCAAAACTGATGACAATTTTTACGAGAATGTTAATGTAGCCCCACGAGAGAGCGTGAAAAAACTGTAAAGTATGCAATGTGCGTGAAAATTCATGTTTATGACGTCAGAAACATGCAAAAATTAGTATGAAAATGTGGTGCGGGTTGCATAAATCGAATTTTCTGATCATTGCTACGGGGTTACTATCGGGTTTTGAGACAAACTAAAGTTATTTATGAAAATCCCATCAAGTGTTTTGTGATATAAATTGCTTATGTTTTTCTCTGGTCTATTTCTTTAAAATAAATAGTTTTAATAATAATACTAAAAAATTTATTACGTGCACGGAAAAAAGAAACTAGAGAGTTTCTGTTTAGACGTTTTTATAGAATAAATTTGTTAGATCTATATAAAGTTTTTTAAGATGTGAAAAGCTAACTGTTCAACGCCGAAGAAATAATGTTTACAAGAACAAGTTACTGTTCAAACGTTTTTCAATTTAGTTATTGATTTGTACTGAAGAGTTATTTCTCTATGTATAACTAAATTTATCAACTTTATGTTTTTTGTGTAACATTAAAAATCATGGAAGAATTAAGCTGGGGAAACCTTACATCATTAAATGATCTCTTTATCACAAACTTATGAAGGTTAATCATTTTCTTACTAATTTCTTAGTTGTATATGTGATGTATAGCGCCGTAATAAACTCTTACGATGAATTACGTTTTTCAAGGTCACCATGTTATTTCAAATTATAACTTTTGTTTCGGTACTGTTAACATCACGATAGACGAGAATTTGTTTATTTCCAACGATATGTACAGTAAATTGCCATGCAAGTAAAAAATGTAATAGTATTAGTTCGGACTTATAAGGAAGCAATTGTTTTGAGGTCAACTTTAAAGCCCATGTAAACTTATTTTTTTATCATTTAAAATACTAGATTGGTAATTAACATATCTTATTATTCATGAATTAATACTAATACGTTGATTTTGTATTTATTTTTATTTTGACGGTTTAAATAACACGTTTCTGACGTCACAATGTACCAGTGACTGTGATTGGCTGACTTATCACGTGACCAGACTGGTAACTGTGATTGGCTAACTCATCAGCAAATCACAGTCACAGGTCTGGTCATGTGATAAGTCAGCCAATTACAGTCACCGGTACATTGTGACGTCAGAAACGTGTTATTTCAACCGACAAAATGAAAATAAATACAAAATCAACGTGTTGGTGTCTAATTCTTGGATAATAAGGTATAGTAATTATGAATCTAGCATTTTAAATGATGAAAAAAAGTTTACAAGGGCTTTAAGTGATTTCGATCACATCCGCGTCCGTTTCTAAGTATTCCTTCTTTATTAGTCTATTATATCATCAAAATATTTAGGAAGATATATTATATTTCAAAAAATAATATGATAATACTATCTCTCAACATTGAAAAATTTGATTGATAAATCGTTATGCTACGATATATAGTTTTTCTAAGCATAGATTAATTTTATCTGTCAATTAATCCTCTAGAATTTAATTATACGTCATGTAAGAAAACAAAATTGTTATTTAATATGACATTGTAATAGCTTAAGAAATTAATCTTGAAGGGAAGAGGGCTATACTTGAAAAGTTAAATCCATGCTATAGAGAAGATAAAAAAAAAAAAAAAAAAAATCGGAAGTAATTGAATGAAAACAAGTTACTTAAAACTTAATAAATTACAACAAAAAGAGTTGTCAACTAACTTGTATATAAAAAAAAAGATAGTCTTAGTTTTTTTTACTACTAAATTAATTAAATTAAAGATAAAAAGTCAATAAATCAAGGACTTGTTATATAAATAAGAAATAACAAATTATATTATAATAAATTAAGATAAAATTAAAAAAGAAAAGAAAAAGCTAATAAATTGTTTTTTAAAAAGTTTTAGATTAAAATTTTAACATAGATTTATTTTATTAAATGATAAATGTTTCAAGAATGAAAATTTTAAATGTCTGATAAATTTTTTGGACTTGTGTTAGTTTTCACTTTTCATGACTGTTAATTTATTCTCTCATTCCCTTTCACTTTCTCTCTCTCTCTCTCTCTCTCTCTCTCTCTCTCTCTCTCTCTCTCTCTCTCTCTCTCTCTCTCTCTCTCTCTCTCTCTCTCTCTCTCTCTCTCTCTCTCTCTCTCCCTCTCTCTCTCGACTAAAATAGATACTTGTGAAGCCATATTACAGAGAAGTAAAAGCTACCAGCTTTTTCATTATAGTTTTACGCGTTTATCTAACTAAAGCTAATTATTCAAGATTCATAATATTTGTCTGAAATTGTTCTGCTTAAACTTAAAATACCATCTTTAGAAAAAAATAACAGTTAAAAACATGCTAAACTTTTGCAATTAATGGTTTTAATTTTTAGTGTTAATTAATTTCTTTTAAAAAAACAGCAATGACAACTCAATATACAGCTTAAAAAATATGATAATTTAAAAATAATAATAATAAAAAGTAAAAAATAATAAAAACCTAAATTTTAGCATAAAAAAGAACAAAATTAACAAAACAGATGATCTACAGGGTTCAACGAATATGCAAATATTTTGTATATACATATAAATACCAAATTAGTTCTAAAAAAAAAAAAATCCAAAACATTTGAATTTATTAATTAAAAAGAAATATTATGTACGTCCAATCACTATGACATGAAATGTTATTCCATTAAATTATGGAGATACCATGTAAACATGTGTTTATTTAATAGTAAACTCTTCCCATATCAAATTAACTGTAGAATTTATTGTAAAAAAAATCACTGGAAGGAGAAATAACGTACTGTATGCTACAGTTATGTCAAACAGTGTAAATTTTGCTTTAAAATTAGGGTCCAATTCAGACCCTAAAAACATTGTTTGAAAAAAAAATCGGCTGAGTTAATTATTATTAGATTTAGACACAAATGAACCAAGGGTAAGTTTATCATATTTTTTTGAGTTCTAACGCGCTATATTCATACATTTTTAATTGTGTCCCGGATTCTAAAATTTTATTTTCATTCTATTTTCAGGACACTCAAAATGCTAGAACTTAAAAAGTTATGATAAACTTACTCCAGATCAACTCTGTCTAAAAATAATAATAAACTCAACTAATTAAAAAAAAAGAAAAAAAAAACTTTTTTTTAGACTAGATTGTCCCCTTAAAGGAATAGACCGGAGAAAAACATAAGCATTTATATCACAAAACACTTTTGATGGGATTTTCATAAATAACATTAGTTTTTCTCAAGACCCAACAGTAGCCACGTAGCAGTGATCAGAAAATTCGATTTATGCAACACGCACAACATTTTCATACTAATTTTTGCATGTTTCTGACGTCATAAACATGAATTTTCACGCAAATTGCATACTTTACAGTTTTTTTACGCTCTCTCGTAGGGCTAAAATAACATTCTGTTATGTATTATGTGTTTATTTTGATCTGTATGCAATGACCTTCTCAATTATTAAACAGACGAATAATATATTTTCCTTTCTCTAAATATTGAAGAGGATAGTATAGTACTTTGAATGTACAGTTTATGTTTCTCTAAAAACAATCAATAGATCACTACGTAAATTTAAACAATTCTATTCTAAATATTTACTGTGAGAATCCCCATATGTAACAACATTAATATCGATTTTAACCATATGTTATACGATTAGTCGATTTTTTTTTATTCGTATATATCTGTACGTAGATATTCGTGTATGTGGACTATGTATAATAATAAAATTAATCGATATTATGTAATATATCGTGATATGTTCATTCCATATTATTGATTTATTAAAATAGCTCCCAAAGGGCATCACTAGAGTTTCTATTTAATGATATATCATTATGCGTTTTAGAGTTATGTTCATGAATAAAAAAAAGGGGTTAGAGTTCATTAAAAAGTTTTTTCAAACTTTAAATTTTTTTTTTTCGCTCTTGTAAAGTTACAGACTTTGAAAAGTTGGTAGAATTTTAAAATTTTATTTTTTCTCTATCTTTTCCCTTCCCTTCCCTTGGTGTTTGTTTTTGTGAAAAAAGAAACATGGGGGATCAAAATCGGAACCTATAAATCTAGTTAAAAACTACATCAATGAACACTTTTTTTTACTGGGACTTGTCAGTGTACTGTGGGTATCAAAAAGATTAACTGGCCCTTTCTTTTATACAAGATTAACTTCGTTTTTCGTGAAGTGTTTTATTATTGTTTTAAAGTGATTTAATATTACTTTTAAATTGTGTTCAACAAAATATTTAACATGGTTTTCAATGGATAATAAATTTAGTAATAATAATAAAATTTCTGACTAGGATAAATGGAAAATAAATACATGTAATATAATTTATTGGGTGTTGCAAATGGAAAAAAAAAAGAGGTAAAAAATATCAACTTTCATTTTTTTTATAATTAATATACCATACATAAATAGGTATTTATTAAATAGGAAAATAAACACTTAACAGCGTTATTCTAATATTCATATAGAAAGTTGCAATATGAACCATTTTTCAAGATTTTTGTTGTTAGAAACCCCATAGAATATTCAGACATTTCGTCTAAAAATAAACGCATTCCTTCAGATATCAAAATGAATAATAAGATAATTTTGAAAAACCATAGATCATATTTCTTTCAGATAAAGTAAAAAGAGCTTATAATAAAAAATTATTATTCTGATATAAGAGAGCTATTATTCAAATGATAAGAAAATAAAAAATTGATCATCTAATTTTTATATTTTAAATATCACGTATTAAATAAGTTCATCTTTTCTTACGTGTAGCAATTTTGAGGGAACAATTTTTTTTTTTTACGAACGATTTTTCTTTAAGTTTTGAAAGAGAGAGAGAGAGAGAGAATACGTCCAAATCACGCAAGAGATTGTGATTCGTGATTCTTCAACCAGCTAACACAGTTCACACAGTATCAGCCATATCACGATTTCATTCCAAAAAGAAACTTTTATTTCAAACATTTTTTTTACTATTATTATATATTTCAGTTTTAAAAGAATGTACAGATTCGTGATTTAAGATAACCATATAAAGTATAGTAAAGAATATTGTGATTTTTTTTGTTTTTTGTTGTTTTTTTTGAGATTTCATTAAAATTTAAGAAACATAAAAATTCTTTAGACTTTCTATATTTTGTTACAATTTTATTATTTAATTAATTTCTTTGTTAGAATGTTTTTCTTTCAAGTTTTATGTATTTAAGAATTATATTTTTCTTTCAACTTTTATATTGATTCGAAATTTTGTTGTTTCATATTTACACGGTTGCAGAGAACATTATTCTGTTTCAGATTTAATATAATATTATACTTCTATAATGATTGCGTAAAAAAATCATTCAAATTCTAAATTTGTTACTTAACTTATTATTTAATAAAGGTGCAACTGTTTTGACGCCAACTTTAAGCGATTTCATTCACATAAACTTCCGTTTTAGAGTACTACGCATGCGCAGTACGATGAAATGGACACGGATGTGATCAAAATTGCCTCAAGACAGTTGATTCTTTATTAGACAACAATAAAAACGTATAAATACATTAGTTTTGTACGTAAACCCTGTTTTCTTGCACCTAAAATGCGCAATACATTTAAATAACCATAGTTGATCGTCATTTTAGTAGCAGAAAACAACAGCATTGTTGTCACACGCTTCAGTAAAATATAGCCACGTCATATTCAAATTTAAATTATTATATCTAAATACACAAAATCTAAAAATATTTTCAATGTTAAACACGACATATAATAAAATTAAAATACAATTTAATGCTATTTTTGCAATAATTTGTATACCTGTGGAATATAATAGAGATTAATGGCAATATTAAACATTAGGTTATTTACATTTTCAGAGTTCATATCAGCTTATCATTTTTGAAACAAATTTAAACACATTTTCTTTCTTAATATGAATTTCAACATTATAAAATAAATCTAGGTTGAAATAAATTTTGCTAACATGATGTTTTTAACAATAATTTTTTAGAGAGCTAATGAGGAAGACCGAAAGAGCTAATTTTATCGCGCATATTCTAAAAACGGAAATTGTCCCAAATCGATAGATATGTAAATTTGTAATTTTTAAGTTCATTAAGTATTTTTAATTAATTTTTGTAAGTCGCGAAATGACGTCACGGAATTCCCGCTTTTCCTATGCTTACATGCATAAGTCGAAGCTCGTGACGTCATTTTTCGATTTTCAAAAATGAATTAAAAATACATATTGAAATCAAAAATATAAGAAATTTGCATATCAATCGATTCATAATGTTCTCTTTTAGAGTATGAAATAAAGTTATCACCTAAATTATTTTTTAGTCTTCCTCATTGCTATATAAGAGCTTTGTAAATACGAATGTATCCTGTAAGATAGGCAAATAGTCGGACACAATTTAAAAAAAAAAGAAGCTAAAAAGTACCTTTATTCTTTTAACAACAGCATTTTCACTATGTAAAATGCATTGATATGTCATCTTAAATTTTAAGAAAGAAAACTTAAAGAGTCAATGAAGAGTAAGTGATAATAATTGATGATTTGTTTAATCTGTGACATGGGGTAAATACAAAGCTCGGCATTCACCATAACAGCCTTAAGAAGCCATTAAAATGTCTAAGCAGGCTAGCCAGTACAATCACATCAATCGTATACCTCCCGAATACTGTACTCTGTACGTCGTTATGAAATGCGTGTAACACGCATCGTACAACGTGTTTTGCTCTCACACTTCATGTATGCACCAAGCAGTGACTTGAACCGACAATCACTGAAGTGCAAAGTCAGCTGCCTTCACCACACACCAGCTTGAGTCTATTTCTTACTCTACGTAATTTATAAAATAGAATAAGATTACATACTATATTTTCTACTATTTTAAATCTCTCTAAAAGTATATTATATAAATTCTCATAAAAAAAATTATACGAAAAACAAAAATAAAGATGTTTTGTACCACTTTTCCAGACTAATAAAAAATAAAAGTCTATATACTATTGATCAATTTATTTCACACTTGTCTATCGATATCGAAAACTAATAGAAAAACATGTTATTTTTATTTTGTTTTGTTTTTTCTCTTTTCCTCTAAATTTATATGGTCAAAATAATAACATGACATACCTTTAGCGTGTTTATCTTTCGCATGGTACAGCACGAAGAATTTTTTGCACATGTTGTTTTTGATACTGAAAAAAAAAAAAAAAAAAAAAAAAAAAAAAAGTTTCACATGACTCTGCAAAAAGAAATATAAATCTTTTTTGAGCTGTCGACGTTGCCTTATAGTTGAAATTTTTGTACAGAGATTTTTTTTCCCCCGACTTTAGTTCTTTCTCTCTCTTCGGAACAAATTTCTTGTGGAAATAGAGCTTTACAAGAGGATTACGAGAAATCAATCAGTAAATTCTTGCACGTATGGTTAACATGATATAGAAATATTAGAAAGCATTTATCAGCATTTTTCTTTTCTCTTTTTTTCTTCTGTTTTATTTGTATTGAGATTTTTATAGTAACATTTTTTTTCCAGACAGTGTTTGCTTAAATGATATACTCAATATTTCACATCAATATTTTTGTTATTACCCTCATTAAGGGTCGTGTTTGGAAGGCTCGTATCTCCACAAATTAAAAGTTAATCACCTTTTTTTTTCTTTTTTTTTTTTAGTTTTAATTTAAAAGCTTTTAAAATTATCTACATGCGTTAAAAAACTTCACAGACCACGTGATTATTAGATAAAAGGGAAAATAATATTGAAATTTACATGGCATATTTATAGATTAAAATTTCAAATGTCTATAATTTTGAATATTTTATGCCTCCTACTTCTTTGCATACTTAGATTCGTCTCATTCTTTATATCATTGAACGAAAATTCAGACAGGTGACTCAATAACGGTCAAATAATTTTAAAAAAAATAGAACTCAACGATTCCACTCAAATCGATGTTGATTTTTTAGGTATTTTAAGGTATAATTGTCCATTAGACCAGTTATTTTGAATGTTGCCTAAGCCTTTCACCATTTTTATACTAATCACAGTTAATTGTTTTGTGACCAACCTTAATGAAAATTGAAATTAATTAAACTGATATTAAAATACTGTATTTCAGCGGGAAATATTAGAGGGTTTATGCAAAATAAACTAAAAAGTCTTAAAGCCCTTGTCAACTTACCTTTTTATCATTTAGAATACTAGATTGATAATTACCATACCTTATTATCCATGAATTAGACACCAAGCGATCGTGTCAGATGAAACACAATTCATTTAAACAGAAAAAGCGCGCCGAACAAACTAACTGCCAATGGAAGTGTTACTGCACGCCGATCTCACTCCTTGTTCCACGTT